>JARFIX010000572.1:0-11184 GCA_036346125.1 Lycocerus yunnanus | reverse complement strand
AATAAATTATTAACTTCAATATGAAGTTGTGAATTTGAAATTCTCAAATAAACAATTTAGAATTAATAATTTCAAATTATTAACTATACTTCAATTTAAAGTTGTGAATTTGAAATTCTCAAATAACAATTTAGAATTAATAATTTCAAATTATTAACTATACTTCAATTTGAAGTTGTGAATTTGAAATTCTCAAATAAACAATTTAGAATTAATAATTTCAAATTATTAACTATACTTTAATTTGAAGTTGTGAATTTGAAATTCTCAAATAACAATTTAGAATTAATAATTACAAATTGTTAACTATACATCAATTTGAAGTTGTGAATTTGAAGTTCTCAAATAAACAATTTAGAACTAATAATTACAAATTGTTAACTATACTTTAATTTGAAGTTGTGAATTTGAAATTCTTAAATAAACAATTTAGAATTAATAATTACAAATTATTAACTATACTTCAATTTGAAGTTGTAAATTTGAAATACTCAAATAAACAATTTAGAATTAATAATTTCAAATTATTAACTATACTTCAATTTGAAGTTGTGAATTTGAAATTCTCAAATAAACAATTTAGAATTAATAATTTCAAGTTATTAACTATACTTCAATTTGAAGTTGTGAATTTGAAATTCTCAAATAAACAATTTAGAATTAATAATTTTAAATTATTAACTATACTTCAATTTGAAGTTGTGAATTTGAAATTCTCAAATAAACAATTTAGAATTAATAATTACAAATTGTTAACTATACTTCAATTTGAAGTTGTGAATTTGAAATTTTCAAATAAACAATTTAGAACTAATAATTACAAATTGTTAACTATACTTCAATTTGAAGTTGTGAATTTGAAATTCTCAAATAAACAATTTAGAATTAATAATTTCAAATTATTAAATATACTTCAATTTGAAGTTGTTAATTTAAAATTCTCAAATAAAAATGTAGAATTAATAATTACAAATTGTTAACTATACTTCAATTTGAAGTTGTGAATTTGAAATTCTCAAATAAACAATTTAGAACTAATAATTACAAATTGTTAACTATACTTCAATTTGAAGTTGTGATTTTAAAATTCTCAAATAAACAATTTAGAACTAATAATTACAAATTGTTAACTATACTTCAATTTGAAGTTGTGAATTTGAAATTCTCAAATAAACAATTTAGAACTGATAATTACAAATTGTTAACTATACTTCAATTTGAAGTTGTGAATTTGAAACTCTCAAATAAACTATTTAGAATTAATAATTTCAAATTATTAACTATACTTCAATTTGAAGTTGTGAATTTGAAATTCTCAAATAAACAATTTAGAATTAATAATTACAAATTGTTAACTATACTTCAATTTGAAGTTGTGAATTTGAAACTCTCAAATAAACTATTTAGAATTAATAATTTCAAATTATTAACTATACTTCAATTTGAAGTTGTGAATTTGAAATTCTCAAAAAACAATTTAAAATTAATAATTTCAAATTATTAACTATACTTCAATTGAAGTTGTGAATTTGAAATTCTCAAATAAACAATTTAGAATTAATAATTACAAATTGTTAACTATACTTCAATTTGAAGTTGTGAATTTGAAATTCTCAAATAAACAATTTAGAATTAATAATTTCAAATTATTAACTATACTTCAATTTGAAGTTGTGAATTTGAAATTCTCAAATAAACAATTTAAATTAATAATTACAAATTGTTATTAACTATACTTCAATTTGAAGTTGTGAATTTGAAATTCTCAAATAAACAATTTAGAATTAATAATTTCAAATTATTAACTATACTTCAATTTGAAGTTGTGAATTTGAAATTCTCAAATAAACAATTTAGAATTAATAATTACAAATTGTTAACTATACTTCAATTTGAAGTTGTGAATTTGAAATTCTCAAATAAACAATTTAGAATTAATAATTTCAAATTATTAACTATACTTCAATTTGAAGTTGTGAATTTGAAATTCTCAAATAAACAATTTAAATTAATAATTTCAAATTATTAACTATACTTCAATTTGAAGTTGTGAATTTGAAATTCTCAAATAAACAATTTAGAATAATAATTACAAATTGTTAACTATACTTCAATTTGAAGTTGTGAATTTGAAATTCTCAAATAAACAATTTAGAATTAATAATTACAAATTGTTAACTATACTTTTAATTTGAAGTTGTGAATTTGAAATTCTCAAATAAACAATTTAGAACTGATAATTACAAATTGTTAACTATACTTCAATTTGAAGTTGTGAATTTAAAATTCTCATATAAACAATTTAGAATTAATAATTTCAAATTATTACCTATAATTCAATTTGAAGTTGTGAATTTGAAATTCTCAAATAAACAATTTAGAATTAATAATTACAAATTGTTAACTATACTTCAATTTGAAGTTGTGAATTTGAAATTCTCAAATAAACAATTTAAATTAATAATTACAAATTGTTAACTATACTTCAATTTGAAGTTGTGAATTTGAAATTCTCAAATAAACAATTTAGAATTAATAATTTCAAATTATTAACTATACTTCAATTTGAAGTTGTGAATTTGAAATTCTCAAATAAACAATTTAGAATTAATAATTTCAAATTATTAACTATACTTCAATTTGAAGTTGTGAATTTGAAATTCTCAAATAAACAATTTAGAATTAATAATTTCAAATTATTAACTATACTTCAATTTGAAGTTGTGAATTTGAAATTCTCAAATAAACAATTTAGAATTAATAATTACAAATTGTTAACTATACTTCAATTTGAAGTTGTGAATTTGAAATTCTCAAATAAACAATTTAGAATTAATAATTACAAATTGTTAACTATACTTCAATTTGAAGTTGTGAATTTGAAATTCTCAAATAAACAATTTAGAATTAATAATTACAAATTGTTAACTATACTTCAATTTGAAGTTGTGAATTTGAAATTCTCAAATAAACAATTTAGAATTAATAATTACAAATTGTTAACTATACTTCAATTTGAAGTTGTGAATTTGAAATTCTCAAATAAACAATTTAGAATTAATAATTTCAAGTTATTAACTATACTTCAATTTGAAGTTGTGAATTTGAAATTCTCAAATAAACAATTTAGAATTAATAATTTTAAATTATTAACTATACTTCAATTTGAAGTTGTGAATTTGAAATTCTCAAATAAACAATTTAGAATTAATAATTACAAATTGTTAACTATACTTCAATTTTAAGTTGTGAATTTGAAATTTTCAAATAAACAATTTAGAACTGATAATTACAAATTGTTAACTATACTTCAATTTGAAGTTGTGAATTTGAAATTCTCAAATAGACAATTTAGAATTAATAATTTCAAATTATTAAATATACTTCAATTTGAAGTTGCTAATTTAAAATTCTCAAATAAAAATTTAAAATTAATAATTACAAATTGTTAACTATACTTCAATTTGAAGTTGTGAATTTGAAATTCTCAAATAAATAATTTAGAACTAATAATTACAAATTGTTAACTATACTTCAATTTGAAGTTGTGATTTTAAAATTCTCAAATAAACAATTTAGAACTAATAATTACAAATTGTTAACTTTACTTCAATTTGAAGTTGTGAATTTGAAATTCTCAAATAAACAATTTAGAATTAATAATTACAAATTGTTAACTATACTTCAATTTGAAGTTGTGAATTTGATATTCTCAAATAAACAATTTAGAATTAATAATTTCAAGTTATTAACTATACTTCAATTTGAAGTTGTGAATTTGAAATTCTCAAATAAACAATTTAGAAATAATAATTTTAAATTATTAACTATACTTCAATTTGAAGTTGTGAATTTGAAATTCTCAAATAAACAATTTAGAATTAATAATTACAAATTGTTAACTATACTTCAATTTGAAGTTGTGAATTTGAAATTTTCAAATAAACAATTTAGAACTAATAATTACAAATTGTTAACTATACTTCAATTTGAAGTTGTGAATTTGAAATTCTCAAATAAATAATTTAGAATTAATAATTACAAATTATTAACTATACTTCAATTTGAAGTTGTGAATTTGAAATTCTCAAATAAACAATTTAGAATTAATAATTTCAAATTATTAACTATACTTCAATTTGAAGTTGTGAATTTGAAATTCTCAAATAAACAATTTAAAATAATAATTACAAATTGTTAACTATACTTCAATTTGAAGTTGTAAATTTGAAATTCTCAAATAAAGAATTTAGAATTAATAATTACAAATTGTAAACTATACTTCAATTTGAAGTTGTGAATTTGAAATTCTCAAATAAACAATTTAGAATTAATAATTTCAAATTATTAACTATACTTCAATTTGAAGTTGTGAATTTGAAATTCTCAAATAAACAATTTAGAACTGATAATTACAAATTGTTAACTATACTACAATTAGAAGTTGTGAATTTGAAATTCTCAAATAAACTATTTAAAATAATTAATTACAAATTGTTAACTATACTTCAATTTGAAGTTGTGAATTTGAAGATTCTCAAATAAACAATTTAGAACTAATAATTACAAATTATTAACTATACTTCAATTTGAAGTTGTGAATTTGAAATTCTCAAATAAACAATTTAAATTAATAATTACAAATTATTAACTATACTTCAATTTGAAGTTGTGAATTTGAAATTCTCAAATAAACAATTTAAATTAATAATTTCAAATTATTAACTATACTTCAATTTGAAGTTGTGAATTTGAAATTCTCAAATAACAATTTAGAATTAATAATTACAAATTGTTACTATACTTCAATTTGAAGTTGTGAATTTGAAATTCTCAAATAAACAATTTAGAATTAATAATTACAAATTGTTAACTATACTTCAATTTGAAGTTGTGAATTTGAAATTCTCAAATAAACAATTTAGAATTAATAATTACAAATTGTTAACTATACTTCAATTTGAAGTTGTAGAATTTGAAATTCTCAAATAAACAATTTAGAATTAATAATTTCAAATTATTAACTATACTTCAATTTGAAGTTGTGAATTTGAAATTCTCAAATAAACAATTTAGAATTAATAATTACAAATTATTAACTATACTTCAATTTGAAGTTGTGAATTTGAAATCTCAAATAAACAATTTAGAATTAATAATTACAAATTGTTAACTATACTTCAATTTGAAGTTGTGAATTTGAAATTCTCAAATAAACAATTTAGAATTAATAATTACAAATTGTTAACTATACTTCAATTTGAAGTTGTGAATTTGAAATTCTCAAATAAACAATTTAAATTAATAATTACAAATTGTTAACTATACTTCAATTTGAAGTTGTGAATTTGAAATTCTCAAATAAACAATTTAGAATTAATAATTTCAAATTATTAACTATACTTCAATTTGAAGTTGTGAATTTGAAATTCTCAAATAAACAATTTAGAATTAATAATTTCAAATTATTAACTATACTTCAATTTGAAGTTGTGAATTTGAAATTCTCAAATAAACAATTTAGAATTAATAATTACAAATTGTTAACTATACTTAAATTTTTGAAGTTGTGAATTTAAAATTTTCTCAAATAAACAATTTAGAACTAATAATTACAAATTGTTAACTATACGTCAATTTGAAGTTGTGAATTTGAAATTCTCAAATAAACAATTTAAATTAATAATTTCAAATTTTTAAAACTATACTTCAATTTGAAGTTGTAATTTGAAATTCTCAAATAAAAATTTAAAATTAATAATTACAAATTGTTAACTATACTTCAATTTGAAGTTGTGAATTTGAAATTCTCAAATAAATAATTTAGAACTAATAATTACAAATTGTTAACTATACTTCAATTTGAAGTTGTGATTTTAAAATTCTCAAATAAACAATTTAGAACTAATAATTACAAATTGTTAACTTTACTTCAATTTGAAGTTGTGAATTTGAAATTCTCAAATAAACAATTTAGAATTAATAATTACAAATTGTTAACTATACTTCAATTTGAAGTTGTGAATTTGAAATTCTCAAATAAACAATTTAGAATTAATAATTTCAAGTTATTAACTATACTTCAATTTGAAGTTGTGAATTTGAAATTCTCAAATAAACAATTTAGAAATAATAATTTTAAATTATTAACTATACTTCAATTTGAAGTTGTGAATTTGAAATTCTCAAATAAACAATTTAGAATTAATAATTACAAATTGTTAACTATACTTCAATTTGAAGTTGTGAATTTGAAATTTTCAAATAAACAATTTAGAACTAATAATTACAAATTGTTAACTATACGTCAATTTGAAGTAGTGAATTTGAAATTCTCAAATAAACAATTTAGAACTAATAATTACAAATTGTTAACTATACTTCAATTTGAAGTTGTGAATTTGAAATTCTCAAATAAACAATTTAGAACTAATAATTACAAATTGTTAACTTTACTTCAATTTGAAGTTGTGAATTTGAAATTCTCAAATAAACAATTTAGAACTAATAATTACAAATTGTTAACTATACTTCAATTTGAAGTTGTGAATTTAAAATTTTCAAATAAACTATTTAAATTAATAATTTCAAGTTATTAACTATACTTCAATTTGAAGTTGTGAATTTGAAATTCTCAAATAAACAATTTAGAATTAATAATTACAAATTGTTAACTATACTTCAATTTGAAGTTGTGAATTTGAAATTCTCAAATAAACAATTTAGAATTAATAATTTCAAATTATTAACTATACTTCAATTTGAAGTTGTGAATTTGAAATTCTCAAATAAACAATTTAGAACTAATAATTACAAATTGTTAACTATACTTCAATTTGAAGTTGTGAATTTGAAATTCTCAAATAAACAATTTAGAACTAATAATTACAAATTGTTAACTATACTTCAATTTGAAGTTGTGAATTTGAAATTCTCAAATAAACAATTTAGAATTAATAATTACAAATTGTTAACTATACTTCAATTTGAAGTTGTGAATTTAAAATTCTCAAATAAACAATTTAGAACTAATAATTACAAATTGTTAACTATACTTCAATTTGAAGTTGTGAATTTGAAATTCTCAAATAAACAATTTAGAACTAATAATTACAAATTGTTAACTATACTTCAATTTGAAGTTGTGAATTTGAAATTCTCAAATAAACAATTTAGAATTAATAATTACAAATTATTAACTATACTTCAATTTGAAGTTGTGAATTTGAAATTCTCAAATAAACAATTTAGAATTAATAATTACAAGTTATTAACTATACTTCAATTTGAAGTTGTGAATTTGAAATTCTCAAATAAACAATTTAGAATTAATAATTTCAAATTATTAACTATACTTCAATTTGAAGTTGTGAATTTGAAATTCTCAAATAAACAATTTAGAATTAATAATTTCAAATTATTAACTATACTTCAATTTGAAGTTGTGAATTTGAAATTCTCAAATAAACAATTTAGAATTAATAATTACAAATTGTTAACTATACTTCAATTTGAAGTTGTGAATTTGAAATTCTCAAATAAACAATTTAGAACTAATAATTACAAATTGTTAACTATACTCAATTTGAAGTTGTGAATTTGAAATTCTCAAATAAACAATTTAGAACTAATAATTACAAATTGTTAACTATACTTCAATTTGAAGTTGTGAATTTGAAATTCTCAAATAAACAATTTAGAATTAATAATTACAAATTATTAACTATACTTCAATTTGAAGTTGTGAATTTGAAATTCTCAAATAAACAATTTAGAATTAATAATTACAAATTGTTAACTATACTTCAATTTGAAGTTGTGAATTTGAAACTCTCAAATAAACAATTTAGAATTAATAATTTCAAATTGTTAACTATACTTCAATTTGAAGTTGTGAATTTGAAATTCTCAAATAAACAATTTAAAATTAATAATTACAAATTATTAACTATACTTCAATTTGAAGTTGTGAATTTGAAATTCTCAAATAAACAATTTAGAATTAATAATTTCAAATTATTAACTATACTTCAATTTGAAGTTGTGAATTTGAAATTCTCAAATAAACAATTAAAATTAATAATTTCAAATTATTAACTATACTTCAATTTGAAGTTGTGAATTTGAAATTCTCAAATAAACAATTTAGAATTAATAATTACAAATTATTAACTATACTTCAATTTGAAGTTGTGAATTTGAAATTCTCAAATAAACAATTTAGAATTAATAATTACAAATTGTTAACTATACTTCAATTTGAAGTTGTGAATTTGATATTCTCAAATAAACAATTTAGAATAAATAATTACAAATTGTTAACTATACTTCAATTTGAAGTTGTGAATTTGAAATTCTCAAATAAACAATTTAGAATTAATAATTTCAAATTATTAACTATACTTCAATTTGAAGTTGTGAATTTGAAATTCTCAAATAAACAATTTAGAATTAATAATTACAAATTGTTAACTATACTTCAATTTGAAGTTGTGAATTTGAAATTCTCAAATAAACAATTTAGAATTAATAATTACAAATTGTTAACTATACTTCAATTTGAAGTTGTGAATTTGAAATTCTCAAATAAACAATTTAGAATTAATAATTACAAATTATTAACTATACTTCAATTTGAAGTTGTGAATTTGAAATTCTCAAATAAACAATTTAGAATTAATAATTACAAATTATTAACTATACTTCAATTTGAAGTTGTGAATTTGAAATTCTCAAATAAACAATTTAGAATTAATAATTACAAATTGTTAACTATACTTCAATTTGAAGTTGTGAATTTGAAATTCTCAAATAAACAATTTAGAACTAATAATTACAAATTGTTAACTATACTTCAATTTGAAGTTGTGAATTTGAAATTCTCAAATAAACAATTTAGAATTAATAATTACAAATTATTAACTATACTTCAATTTGAAGTTGTGAATTTGAAATTCTCAAATAAACAATTTAGAATTAATAATTACAAATTGTTAACTATACTTCAATTTGAAGTTGTGAATTTGAAATTCTCAAATAAACAATTTAGAATTAATAATTTCAAATTATTAACTATACTTCAATTTGAAGTTGTGAATTTGAAATTCTCAAATAAACAATTTAGAATTAATAATTTCAAATTATTAACTATACTTCAATTTGAAGTTGTGAATTTGAAATTCTCAAATAAACAATTTAGAATTAATAATTACAAATTGTTAACTATACTTCAATTTGAAGTTGTGAATTTGAAATTCTTCAAATAAACAATTTAGAACTAATAATTACAAATTGTTAACTATACTTCAATTTGAAGTTGTGAATTTGAAATTCTCAAATAAACAATTTAGAACTAATAATTACAAATTGTTAACTATACTTCAATTTGAAGTTGTGAATTTGAAATTCTCAAATAAACAATTTAGAACTAATAATTACAAATTGTTAACTATACTTCAATTTGAAGTTGTGAATTTGAAATTCTCAAATAAACAATTTAGAACTGATAATTACAAATTGTTAACTATACTTCAATTTGAAGTTGTGAATTTGAAATTCTCAAATAAACAATTTAGAATTAATAATTTCAAATTATTAACTATACTTCAATTTGAAGTTGTTAATTTGAAATTCTCAAATAAACAATTTAAATTAATAATTACAAATTGTTAACTATACTTCAATTTGAAGTTGTGAATTTGAAATTCTCAAATAAACAATTTAGAACTAATAATTACAAATTTTAACTATACTTCAATTTGAAGTTGTGAATTTAAATTCTCAAATAAACAATTTAGAACTAATAATTACAAATTGTTAACTATACTTCAATTTGAAGTTGTGAATTTGAAATTCTCAAATAAACAATTTAGAACTAATAATTACAAATTGTTAACTATACTTCAATTTGAAGTTGTGAATTTGAAATTCTCAAATAAACAATTTAGAATTAATAATTACAAATTATTAACTATACTTCAATTTGAAGTTGTGAATTTGAAATTCTCAAATAAAAATTTAAAATTAATAATTACAAATTATTAACTATACTTCAATTTGAAGTTGTGAATTTGAAATTCTCAAATAAACAATTTAGAATTAATAATTTCAAATTATTAACTATACTTCAATTTGAAGTTGTGAATTTGAAATTCTCAAATAAACAATTTAGAATTAATAATTTACAAATTATTAACTATACTTCAATTTGAAGTTGTGAATTTGAAATTCTCAAATAAACAATTTAGAATTAATAATTACAAATTATTAACTATACTTCAATTTGAAGTTGTGAATTTGAAATTCTCAAATAAACAATTTAGAATTAATAATTACAAATTATTAACTATACTTCAATTTGAAGTTGTGAATTTGAAATTCTCAAATAAACAATTTAGAATTAATAATTACAAATTGTTAACTATACTTCAATTTGAAGTTGTGAATTTGAAATTCTCAAATAAACAATTTAGAATTAATAATTACAAATTATTAACTATACTTCAATTTGAAGTTGTGAATTTGAAATTCTCAAATAAACAATTTAGAATAATAATTACAAATTGTTAACTATACTTCAATTTGAAGTTGTGAATTTGAAATTCTCAAATAAACAATTTAGAATTAATAATTACAAATTATTAACTATACTTCAATTTGAAGTTGTGAATTTGAAATTCTCAAATAAACAATTTAGAATTAATAATTACAAATTTTAACTATACTTCAATTTGAAGTTGTGAATTTGAAATTCTCAAATAAACAATTTAGAATTAATAATTTCAAATTATTAACTATACTTCAATTTGAAGTTGTGAATTTGAAATTCTCAAATAAACAATTTAGAATTAATAATTACAAATTATTAACTATACTTCAATTTGAAGTTGTGAATTTGAAATTCTCAAATAAACAATTTAGAATTAATAATTACAAATTATTAACTATACTTCAATTTGAAGTTGTGAATTTGAAATTCTCAAATAAACAATTTAGAATTAATAATTACAAATTATTAACTATACTTCAATTTGAAGTTGTGAATTTGAAATTCTCAAATAAACAATTTAGAATTAATAATTACAAATTATTAACTATACTTCAATTTGAAGTTGTGAATTTGAAATTCTCAAATAAACAATTTAGAATTAATTACAAATTTTAACTATACCTTTGAAGTTTTTT
>JARFIX010000571.1:0-50981 GCA_036346125.1 Lycocerus yunnanus | reverse complement strand
TATAATTTTTAACTACTTTTCTTAAATTAAATTGAATGTAATGTAGTACCTAAAGTTCTAAATATTTTACTAAGCTATTTATGTTTCATTCTTAAAACTCACCCTATTCAGATATACAATTAATTTTATAATTGTTTTTTTATCAATTGTTTACCTCCGCATGCATTTTCACTCTACCAAGGCCTATATCGCAATGAAGGGGAAAAACATTTTTAAATAAAATAGAATTTATTTTATTATTTAAATTTATTTTACTAATTTAATAAATAAAATTATTTAATTTCTCAATGTGTATTTTTTACGCATACGAGACTGGTAAAGTGTTAAGGGGGGGAGGGTTGTTGTGCAAAAATTTTTTAAAATTTTTTAAATTAAAAAATAAATTTAAAAAACTTTATTAAATTTTTTTTTATTGTTTTAAATTTTTTTTGCATCTATAAATGTCTAAAATACTTTGAATTATAGCGGTTTGTAGTATGTAGAACGTTGTATAGAACAAAATATAAAGGACTTTGGCTCAACTAAACGACAAAATTTCCAAAAAATGTTTATTCAACAGCTCACGCTGAATTGGAAATATTCATGATTATTAATAATATAGAAGATCCAAAATTTCGATAAACTAACTGGGAAAAAATGGATAATAAATATTATAATTTACTTAACTTGATATCATCAGATTTATTTTGAAATTTTAATTTTAAGGACTTGTAATTATTAATAAACGTTTGTTTTAAGGCTTTTATGTTATTTTGTGTTTTTTTAACTAAAGCATATAATAATATTTAAAATAAAAATGTAGCATTTTTCGATGAATTAAACTCAAAATATCTTTGTTTTGTTTTGAGTTATTTTGTTGAAGTTATTAAGAGGAGATTCATGTAGTAGAATGAACGAAGTGGTGAAACCAAGGGCAACCGCTAGAGGAAATCGTGTACAATTAACTTCACACTTCACGTACTTCATAATAATTTTCCATACTTCTTCTTACTTCATATAATTTAGCAGTAATTCACGGGATTTCATGTATTTCATCAATACTTCATTGTATTTTACGTACTTCATCAGTACTTTCAGAGACTTACCGAGATTCCAAAATTTGTGCGCTATCGGGTGTTCCCTCAGACCCCGGATCTAGTAGTATATTTTTTATCATAAGTAAACTGAAGATTTCCCGTTGCAGAGGCACTGGAAGGTGTTCCACATCCCCAGACCCCCCGCATTAAGTAGTTTATTTTTTATCAGAGATAAACTGAAGACCTCCCGTTGCAAAGATCCCCACTACCCCCCAGGAGTGTACGGAATTTATAATTACGCAGTTAATAATTAATTGTCAGATTACGAATTAAACACATTTACTTGGCCATAGCTAATTTTAATAAACTTGAGATATGCCTAAATATTTAATTCACTTTTAATAAAAATAAATTATTTAAACCGTCTGGGAGTGTGGATCATCCTCAGTGCCTTTGGAACGGGAGATCTTGAGTTTACTTCAGATATAAAATAAACTACTTAATCCGAGGGGATGTAGAACACTCTCGGTGCCTTTGCAACGGGAGATCTTCAGTATACTTCTGATAAAAAATAAACTACTTATAGTTTATCTATAGTTTATTAAAATAAACTTGATCCGGGGGTCCAGGGAGTTCTGCATGTTCTGCAATGTTCTTTATTCCAAAATTTGTGCACTGGAAGGTATTCCACACCCTCAAATTCCCGGATCAAGTAGTTTATTTTAATTAGAAATAAACGAAGGATCTCCGTTGACGAGGCACTGGAGTGTGTTCCACACTCTCCAGACCCCGAATCGAGTAGTTTATTTTTTATCAGAAATAAACTGAGGATCTCCCGTTGACGAGGCACTGGAGGGTGTTCCACACCCCCCAGACCCCCCGGATTGAGTAGTTTATTTTTATCAGAAGTAAACTGAAGATCTTCCGTTGCAGAGATCTACCCCCAGAGGAACGAAATTTATAATTATGCAGTTTATGATTAATTGCCAGATTATGAATTAATCACATTTCTTCTTCTTCTTCAGGTGCCTATCCGTTACCGGATGTTAGCGATCATAAACTTGGCCGAAGCCAAGATGACTTTTCTTGGGAGTGTAATTCATGAGGTGGTTTCCCGTTGCCTTCCCCATAGTCCACAGATCGATATTGGACTTTTTGATCACAGCAGTGTATCTAGCGCCAGCAGGGTTCGAACCGCGACTTACCGCTTCGTAGTCGACCCGTGCATGCTTCGCGCTATACTGCTGGTTCTCACATGGTTCATACTGCTGGTTAATCACATTTACTTGCCCATAACTAATTTTAAAAAACTTGGGATATGCTTATATATTTAATTCGCTTTTAATAAAAATAAATTAGTTAAACCGGGGAGTCTGGGGGTGTGGAACACCTTCCAGTGCATTAGAACGGAGATCTTCAGTTTACTTTTGATATAAAATAAACTACTTAATGGGGGCGTAGAACACCCTCCAGTGCCTCTGCAACGAGAAATCATCAGTTTACTTCTAATAAAAAATTAATTAATTAATCCGGGGGTCTGGGGTGTGGAACACCCTCCAGTGCCTTTGCAACGGGAGATCTTCAGTTTACTTTTGATAAAAAATAATCTACTCGATCCGGGGGGTCTGGGGAGTTGTGAAACACCCTTCAGTACCCAAATATTACAATGCAGGCAAACATAATAAAAGTTGGAAAATTTAGTAAAACTCTCAGCTACCGTTTTAGTTTTTAAAAATTATAAGATATTCTGGGGGAGATAAAAAATAAAGTAAAATAAATTATGTACAATCAAGCACCAACGAATATTAAGATTATTTTCAAAATTAGGAGGGGAGCCAATAGGTTTCCCCCCCAGCTAATTTTCTAATTAATTTAAAATTAAAAAAGGTCCAACCCAAAATAAAGAATGCACAATAAATTTAGACTTTTTTGAATTAAAATTCGCAATGGAAGGGATTGATGTTTATTAATTGGTGCTGTGATTAATGCAGTTTCTCTTTAGAATTTTCCAAAAAAAAAAGATTTAAAAAATGTTTTGCTTAAAACACTTCTTGTAATTGATTGTCTTGAATTTATTTTTTGTTATGTAGCTATTTTTTAATCTGATTTGTCTTCAATCCTGCCTGGTTCAACAAAAATTTATTAACTTCATATTACTTCGCTTGTACTTCAATATGTCATATTATATTTTACCTACTTTACACGTACTTCATGTATTTTACCAGTACTTCATGTATTTCAGAAGTACTTTATGTACTTCACATGAGATTTTATATACTTCATGAGATGTGTACAAAAAACTTCACCAGCGGTTAACCCTCGGTGAAACTAAGAGATCGTAAGCAATAACATCAGTAATGGAAATAAAAGCAAACTTAATAAAATAAAAAAAGAAATATAAAATAATATTTTATAGTCTGTCACTAAAGATGAGAAAAAGAACAGAAAAAGTGATAGTTGAATAGCAGAAGATGTAGTATAATCAGGAGAAGGTGTGAATATGAGACAAAAAAATACAATAACTTGAAATTGAGAGGCGATACGAAGTAAACATTAATAAAACCGAAAAAGAGAAGGAAAGTAACAACATCCTGAGCTTCCTAAACATATTTTCCTAAAGAAGTGGTTGGGGAAGAAAACATGACCGTGAGAGGAATAAAAGAAATTGATAAAAGAGGTGAATAGAGAGTATACTACAGTAAAGGAAGAAGATCTAAAAATCTAGACAGAGAAAATTTTATATCAAATGTGTTCCTACCCATAATTTTATCATAATTTTACTAAATATTAAAAATAAAAATAAATTTTAATAATTTTATATTTTCCATTAACCAATTTCAACCAAAATGTAATCAGTTCTAAGCTTATAACAGGAATTTGTTAAAGTTACAATTTCTGTTATAAAGGTACCTTTGTCGCTCCTTTTCATATTCCCCTTGGGTTTTCTAAATTATGTGTAAGGTGATAAGACGGTCATGCAAGGACACGGGGAGTGATAACCGGACCTTGAAGGGTATGGTTCGTAAAATGCGATATAGTTTTTGGCGTTTTGGTTATCTACCAAAATTAGTGTAGTTATTCATCTTTACCAGCTTTAGACATTTCTGTTTCAATTTCTTCGTGCCATAATTTTTGCAGTGATTTTTCTTTAATTGAGTACGTATACTTATTTAAACAGGGAACGTTCATACAATTTAATAATTCTTCTAATTGACCAAATGTACCTCCAGTGGCTAAAGTACCCCATACCGCGCCCGTGTTTATTACAGATTGTTGGAAAGTAGGATCTTCGGTAGCTTTTACAATTTCAATATCGCACATATTGCATTTAAACTCAATATGACTAATTAAACCCAAACCTCTAGTAATTTCACGAGAAGGGTATAATAAACCTCCTGTACATGATTTCGCATGGTTATATTGTAACCTTATTGCCCAATTCAATAAATAGCCCAGTTGAACAATTCTATTTCCTTTTATGACATTACAAAAATCAAAAGTCGAGCTAAGGTCCGGTTCTATGCATAACTCGTGTTGCATTATGCTTTCATATTCTTCGTCTCTTTCTGAACTTGAATAAGTTTCTGGCAAATTATCTAAACCAGGAAACACCAATTTACGTTTTACAGATGGATTAGTTGCTGTATAATTTGTTGAAGAAGTGCATTCCGTAGGCAATATTTGAATTTCCGATTCCGTAATATTTTCATTATTTCCTTCTACAAGTAGTACCTCCGATTGGGATCTTTGAGATTTTCTTTTATGAACTTTACGTGCAGAGGTTGCTTTTTTACTTTTTGAAGAAACTTTCGATAATCTCGATTTTCTATTTACAGTCTTTAAACCACTTTTGTTACCTAGGCTCTTGTCGTTATTCATTATTATTTTCTAATTTTAAAATTTCTAAACACACTAAAACACAACAAATTAAATGAATTTGAACAGCCCCATGCATAGCCATGCATAACCCGATTTAATAATTTAATGTTGTCAATACTGTTAAAAAAAAGTAATTTTTAAAATTTAAAGGTTGGGCTTCATGAGTCCCCCATTTTTTTTTAATTGGTTGATTTCTAAATTTTCAATCAATCACCAAACATAATTTAAAGAACAACGTGATCCTAGGATTAACTCCTGTTATACAACTTGCCCTTAGCAGTTTTATCCGGTACACACAGGGTTTCTCAAATTTTAGATTTTTTTTAATTAAATTTAAAAAAAATATTATTATAACAAAATATTATACGAGTATTATGTACTTGATATAAGCATTAGAACCAGGTAAAAGACAGCTTATAAATTACGGCAACTATGGGGTGGCTTAAGTGTTTAAAAGACCGCTTATATTTTACCTGATTTTACACAATAGGTATTATGGTTTGTGTCATTGCTTCAAATTTGAATGCTGACCTCTCTTTGAAATTGCTTGAACTGAAATTTGACGTAACGCCATGGCGCCAATTTGAAATTTCATGTAGATTGCGTGAATTCTAGTGTCAAGCAAATAAGGCAAACCAAAAAAGATAATCGTATTTTTTTTTTTCGATTGATTAGTATGGTAGGCATTACTTTACGCCTCCTATTTTATATTTATAACAAAAGTGTATTTTACTGAAAACTTACAAAAAAAATTTTTTATATTAAATTTTTTTAAATAAAAAATAGCAGGCGTTAAGTAAAATAGAATTTTAAGTATGCTCTGAAAATTTCAACTTTCTGCGATTATTAGTTTTTGAGATTTGCTTGCCACCAGCTCAACGCCTATTGATCTTGTCACGTGACTTCATTTCCCTAGGGTAGTGCACGGTGCCCCTAATGCAAATTTCGTTAAAAACTTAAAAAGTTACAAATTTCAGTTAGTTACTATCAAGTTTTATTCCGTAGAAGGAAGTTTTGAGTAATCGCCACGCGCGCTTTCCAGACAGCCTTGGAGATTATCGTGCAAGTTATAACGTGCTTATAGCAGTTGCAACTTACAGCTGCCAGTAAGCGGCCATCCGATTGGCCGAGCGCGCTAATGTCCTCCCTACTCCCGAAATTATCGTTAGTTGACTTCCGTCCTTCGGACAAGGCACTCCGTGCTTGCACGTTAAATCAATTTTACCATCTTAGTACCGTTTAATAAGTTAATACCGTTTCGTTTTGTTTTTGAGGCAACCAATGCTGGTTGTAGGCGTGCATCTGACCGGTGAACTAATTACCGTTTTTGAAGCGAGTGCCAATTTACCGTATCGTATCGTATCGCATTTTCCGTTGGAAAATATCGTGTGTGTGATGATGTCACACCTGTTAGCCCGCAATAGGGGAATTTTATGTTGAGCACTCTGCCATTTTGTCGTTTCCGTTTGGAAGAATTACCCTCAGTAGGGATTATCGTCTCATCACCGTGTCTAGAAAACCACCCGCATCAGCGCAAGTCGACCTTATTTTTACGTTCAAGAAGTTGATGACCTTTAAAGTCATCGCAACCAATTTCGATGTTAGTTACCGCCGTAAAACCAATTCAATCGCCAAGCTGTGGATCACAATAATTAAGGTTAGTTATTTAATCTCGTCCAACTTAACAACTTCAGTGCAGCAAAGTGAAATTATCGTTGCTATGTTTTCAAAAGTGCTACGCCGCCATTTTTCCGGTTTTGATATCGTTCAGTAATTTAAATAATAATAGTGACCACGAACGCCATCTGCGGTCGTCGGCCAATAACGTCAACATTGTTGTGTTTTGCAATCATTTGTCTACCGTCAATGTTTATATTTTAAATAATTTTAAGTTTTATTGTAAATAAGTTTAAATATTAGGGCGAGTGCACTCCATTATCAAATTTATTTAGTGTATTGTCAATGCTACACCCTTCTGGTGTGTTGTTGTTGTTGTTTTGTTCCTGTTTCCTTAGTAAACATTATAGTATTATTTTACCGAACTTGTGTTTGTTTCTTTTGTACTCTTTTTCAGATCCTGGTCTTGTAAAGTGGAGCGAGCGAATTGAGTTTTACCAAAGTATAACGAATTTAAGTATTCATTTTGTTTTAAAGGTTTGTACCGATCTAGTGTGCGGTACATTATTGTTCCATCTTAACCTAGGACTACACTAGTGGCGCCCTCTATATTTCAGTATCGGAAACCATCCCGATTTCGACCCTTCCGGCGCACGCAATTCAAAATTATACTTTCTCGTTCAACCCAGACCTTCGCGACGAGTTTAGTCGGCACTTTTAGGCTTTTGCTACGGGTGTGTGCGCCGAAGACCAATTTATCCCGTAACAATCTAGCACCTTAATAATTATAGTGCGTCGAACGCCGGTAGCGCTTTCGAACCGGGGCGCTTTACATTAACAGTTCCTTGCGCTAACACCCAGGCCAATGACCGTTTTCTTTATGTTATGTTTACCGTCTAATTGAGAACCATAATTTACCTGATATGACCATTTGTGGAAAAGCTTTCATGTCATTATAAGCAAATTTAAAGATTTGCCTTTCTCCCTGCTCTTACGAGTAAATAACAAACTTAAGTTTTATAATGGAGGAGTTTAATGGTTAATTAATTTTAAAATAATATATGAATATGAAAGTCCAATAAAATGATCCATATTTATCAACATATAATATAACATATAATATTTATACGGCAACAGCGTTGCGTTATTATCATCTAATTGGTGATTTCTAATAGGGGACTGACGTCACAACGCTATATTTTTGAACTTTAAATAATTTTTTCTTCTATTAAACATGCTCAAAAATTTAAAAAACTGAAACCTCAGTTTAACCTATACTTTCATATAACAAAATAAAAAAGACCTAAGCTCCCCATTAACAATACCGTTACTGGTCTTCTTCTTCAGGTGCCTATCCGTTCCGGATGTTGGCTATCATTCTGGCTATCATGATTTTATTAACCGCTGTGCGGAAAAGTTCCGTTGTCGTCATTGAAAACCACGTTCTTAGGTTTTTAGCCAAGATATTCTTCTTCTGCCGACACTTCTCTTTCCTCTATTTTTCCTTGCAATATGCACTGCAGAAGTTGGTATCTGTTCTCGTTTCTCATAATATGTCCCAAATATTGCAGTTTTCTCGCTTTGACCGTGCTAATCACCTCTGTCTGTTTCGCCATTCTTCTTAGTATCTCTGCATTTGTCACGTGTTCCACCCACGAAACCCTCAAGATTCTGCGGTAAATCCACATTTCGAAAGCCTCCAGTTTTTTCGTCATTGCTTCCGTTAGTGTCCAAGACTCTACTCCATAAAACAGCACAGGAAAAACGTAGCAGCGTATCATTTTTAATTTCGTGTCTAGTGTTATGTTATGACTTTTAAAAAGTTTTGTCATTTTGGTAAACGTGCTTCTTGCTTTTTCTATTCGAATCTTTATTTCAATTGAATGATCCCACTGCTCGTTAATATTGGTGCCAAGGTATGTATATTTGCTGACTCTTTCTATGTGCTGGTTATTTACCATCAGCTGACAGTTTGGTATATAATCCTTGCTTATCACCATTAGTTTTGTTTTGCTTAGATTTATTTCTAGTCCATACTGGTTACTAATTTCTGTCACATTTCTCATTAAATTTTGTAGGTCTGTTATGTTGTCAGCAAAAATTACCGTATCATCGGCGTACCTAATATTGTTTATACATTCTCCATTTAACACAATTCCGGCATCTACGTCATACAGTGCTTCCTTAAATATTTGTTCGGAATAGAGATTGAATAATAAGGGGGACAAAACACACCCCTGCCTCACTCCTCGCAGAATCTTTACCATTTCCGTGCGATCCCCGCCCAGTCGCAAACTTGCTTCTTGTCTCCAGTATAGGTCAATTATTATTCTTAGATCTTTTCCATTCAGACCAATTCTCTGTAGTATATCTATCATTTTATCATGTTTTACTCTATCAAATGCTTTTTGGTAATCGATAAAGCACAGAAACACATCGCAATTTACGTCTCTACATCTCTGGATAAGGACCTGAACACTGAACAGGGCTTCTCTTGTTCCAACTGCATCTCGAAATCCAAACTGTGTAGGTGTCATTTGTTCTTCGCACAGCCTGTATATTCGTCTGTGGATAATCTTTAGAAATAGTTTTAAAAAATGGCTCATCAGACTAATTGTTCTATATTCCCCGCATGTTTTAGCGCCTTGTTTCTTGGGAATTGCAATAAACTCTGATTTCAGCCACTCATGCGGAATGCTTCCGGAGTTATAGATGCTATTAAATATCATAGTTATCCATTCTAATCCTTCTTCGTCCATGAGTTTAAAGAACTCCGCCCGCACCTGGTCCGGTCCAGGAGCCCTACCGTCCTTCATTTGTTCTATGGCAGCTTTCACCTCCTGTTTTAAAATATTTAATCCTGTTTTGTCTTCTATTCTTGGCCTATCCAATCTTACATCGTGGAAAAGTTTTTCTATGAATGTTTCCCATTCTTTTTTTTGATCACTCTTGTTTATTATAATTTTTCCACTGTTGTCAAGAAGTTTTCCCACCAATTTTGTTCGATATCTTCCTGTAAGTTCTTTGATTTTTCGGTGCACATTAAAGCTGTCGTATTTAGCCTGTAGCATCTCTATTTCTTCGCATTTTTCTCTCGCCTCTTCCTCTTTTGCTTGTCTTATCTTTCTAACAATTACCTTGTTAACCGCTTTATATTCTCTTTCATTGATGTTTTCAGGCGTCTCCTTTTTTGCATGAGTTCCATAATCTCATTTGTCATCCAGGTCTTTTTTTTTATAAGCTTGTCCTGTTTTACAATTTCTTTTGTGATGCTTTCCACCTCTCGGCTGAATGAGTCTAATTGTTCTTCAACATCTGTCACTTTTTTATGGGGTATAAACTTTCCTTTTAGTTCTTTCTGGATATTGGCCTTCACTTCGGTTTCTTTAAGTTTACCAGCGTCGTATGTTATTGTTTTCTTCTTTACTTTTTTCATTTTCACTTTTAAATTTCCAACAAGAGGGTTATGATCCGATCCTATATCTGCTCCTGGATATGTTTTACAGAGGTGATACAGTTTTTATGTCTCCCACTAATAAGAATATAGTCTATCTGATTTCGGACAGCATTCTCCCGAGAATCCATAGGCGACTTCCACGTATACAATCTTCTTATTGGCAGTTTAAAGAATGTATTCATTATTGCCAGTCGTTGTTCTTCTGCAAAGATACTTAGTTGCTCTCCCCTATCATTTCTAGTTCCCAGTCCGTATAGGCCAATATGCTCCCCAGTCTTTCCCTTCCCTACTTTAGCGTTGAAGTCTCCCATCAAGATGTTTATGTGCTGTTTTGTTTATGTTTATGTTACCGTTACTGGTAGCAGTAAATATTAAGTAAACAAAATTTGTCGCAAAACTAATTTGAAACTTTTAATTTAATGATTTTGCCAATTTCTGAAATATTTAGGCTGCTTACTCCTGGAGTCAGCCCTGATCTGTAGATTTCCTTATATTATGAGAATTTTTTCCGATGATCAGACTGAAATAATCTACTGATGGTTTGTTTCAAGTAAGAATTTTACTCTTTTATGTGCATTTCCACGGAAGTGGAATACATCACAATCTAATGGTTCTCTGATGTTTTTGCAGAAACATCGCAAGGTTGTAATTACATGTACAAAATTATATAAGTCAATACTGTTCACCTGTGTAATTACTTGACAGAAAATAAAACAAAATTAAGATTTACTTGTGTTAACAAAGCTATTGTTTTAATTTAGCATGAGGAATGTATAATCTTAGTTTTAATTATTTAAATTTGTTTATTTTTGAATAAATTACTTCAATTCAGTAAATCAAGGTGATGAATTTTTCTTTTCAAAATTATTATTAATGAAGTAAAATATAGATAATTGTAAAATACGGTAAATCCAAATTATTAAATTATTTATTTTTTTTACGAATCTGAAGATTTTTGAAGATGAATTTTTCTGATAAATTTGTTTTTGGGTTCATGGACGCAATCTTTTAATTTTTTTTTAAATATTGAATTAATGCTTGAATAATCAGCAAACCGGATAATACACACCTGGATAATCGGGAGTTCACTGTATTTCTATCAAAATAAGTGGTTTTGGAACCTTGGAATTACATAATTATCAAGGTGTCTAATTTTAATTAATGTAAAACATTAATAACTATACAAATTGATCATCTAATTTCTACAGTATGAATTAATTTTCTCAATTTAAAAAATGTTTTCTTACTGTGCGGTTCTGTTTTTGTTAAGTAAGTATTTACGAAAATATTATTGACTGCCTTTTGCTCTAAAGTTTTACTTAAAATTATTTTTCATTCTAATTTTTAGGAAGATACGCAATAATAGATTAACGATTAAATAAATAATGTTTATGTTAAATTATAATAAATTATATGTATTATAATGGCAAATTAATTCAATTTTTTAAATATGATAAAAATTTAATAATTTTATTAATATTATTTCTTTTATTTTTCTTAATTATTATTATTATTATTCCTTTATATGTATATGAAAAAAGTTTTTAAATTTTTACAAGCTAAGTGAAATTGCTAAATTTATGTTTAACTAAGGAGATTTTAAAAATCGAAACATCGCTGTACACCAGTAAATGTAAATTAGAAAATTTAACAATTTCCCTTAACTTGTAAAAATTTAAAACCTTTTTTAATAAGCACATAATTTCACAAGTTAATAAACCATTGATAAATTATTTTACGGCTACAGGATATTGGTAAGTAACCAAAGTCGGTCCCCTATTTTATATATTTATTTCTATGTTATTTATTTCGGATTATTCAAATTTGCACAAAAATGTTAATTTTGATTATTTTAATTTAACGCTCGTTTTCTTTCTTATAATAAAGTTTTAATTAAAATGGTAAAGGTACAAGTTGTTTTTGATATTTTTAAGTCTGAGACTAAGAAATTCTATTTCAATTTTGGGCAAATTTTTTTTGGAAAGTTTTAATGTAAACGAAAGTCCAAATTTGATTATTAAAATGTAAATTTTTACCAAAAACAACATTGATTGATTAATTTAAATTGCAGCTTAATCAAGGGAACGTTCATTAATTAAGTGAGGTGTTTTTCTTTAAATTTGGATCCCCCTACCCCTCGGTACGATTTAGTAAAATGTGGTGGGCCCCCTCCTCCTCACGTGACATTTACCCTGCAATTTTTACCACATTGAAAACCAGTAATTTTTTACAGCAAATCTGTTATAATAATGAGCGAAAGATCGAATTCCCGGGTCGGGATTTTTATCATTTTTAAAGCGGTTTATGAAAGATGAGAGTCTAATTAGTAGATAAAAAAAATAAAATTTGCGGTCGGTTTATAAATTTTGGAAAAACGGCTGTAAAATTAATTTGGAATGCCCACCAAAATTAAAATAGGTTGTGGCGCTAGTAAAGATACCATATTCTCGTTTTTATAATGAATTATGAAGGATGTGAGTCTAATTAACAAATAAAAATTAAATTTGTGATCGAACAACAAATTCATGAAAAATTCACTTTTGTGTGAATCCGACTCGCTTCACCCGGGCGCTACAAGCGGTTTTGACAAACGCTTTACTTACTAAAACCATCCCCGAAGACGAAAAAGTGTGGAAGTGTGTCAAAAAGTGTGGAAGTTGACTCGATGGATGTCAGAGACTTCCTGCTAACGCTGCTCTAGTTAGCCCCGCCCTATGGTTGATTCGTGCATATCAAAGCACACGCACCGTTAATAGAATGTATAAAATTGTTGCGTAATTTGCACAATAATACATTTACATGTATTTCTGGGCAGAGTTTCTTAACCTCCGTTTAAAGATACAAGTTTCTCTATAGCAATAAAAGCAAATTATGTAAAAGCATTAAATTAGAAGAATTATAAGGTGAAGATAAATTGAAAAGTTTGAAATTTAGGCATTAAAAACTCAAAAATTGTAATACGTTTCTGTGATAGGCTTTAAAGTGGTACCTCAAGCCCCCGTCCATTTTGAATTTTTTGAGTAATTTTACTCGAAATTGTGTATTTTATTACTTTTTTTTGAATAAAACATTATTTAAACATGATTTAAGATGTATTTTTACAAAAATAACTATTAGGGTAAATTCGACCCTTGACGTAGTTGCGTTTGTCAAAACCCGCTTGTAGCGCCCTGAGCGGAGCAGAGTTTTACTTACTGAAAAACATCTCCCAAGAACGATCCAACTTGAAAAAGTGTGGATGTTGACCCGACGGATCTCAGAGAGCGACTGACTTTCTCCTAACGCTCCTCTAGTTAGCCCCACCCTATGGTTGATTCGTGCATATCGGAGCACACGCATCGTCAATACAATGGAAATTTTCCCGCTTTTTATTCAATTTTATACTGTCTAACTAACTGTTTTGAAATTCTATGAAATTTTGTAAAATCTCCACAGACGGTGAGCGGCAGTTAGCGAACCCTAGCCGTGTTTCTTATAGGAAAATTGTAATTTTCAAAATCAAATTGTGACCTTATTACAAGTCTGACAACATTGATTCTCACCTTAAAGAGCTTGTATTTTTCTGTTCTTTCGTTTCGTAAAGCCATTTCCATAGGAAAAGTGTATTTTCGAACCTGGGAATTCGAACTCTTACCAAATAATGTAATTCTCGGAATTACAAAGTTGACTTATGATTTTCATTGACTCCCTCCTCCTTAAAATAAGATTTGCTGGATTTTTTGCTTCGATTTTGCTTTGATTGCTGAGATTCTCCCCCCCCCCCTCCCATCTTAATCATACGTAATTAATGGACCTCTTCCTATTAATTTGTGGAAATTATGAACAGGTTTAGGGCGCAAGAAGTTTCAGTTTTTTTTACTTTTATTGATAAAGAGAGCGGGGGGGGTTCATATATTATAATTCTTACGTAAGATAAAAAAATTACATAATAATAAAAATTATAAATTTTAATTTTGATATTTAATAAGTTTAAGTTAATTTAAGTTTAAGTTTCGAAAAAATTCTTACGTCTTAATTATGGTGGGGAAGGGGTTACCATTTTTTTAATTTTTACATATACTGTGGGGAAGGGGGTTTAAAATCACTAAAAGTTTGCTGACTTAAGCGTAATACTTAAACGCCTCCTATCTCCTGTTCTATCGATTCAAGTTTTGGAATATTTTTTAACATTACAAATTTTTATAATTTTAATGCATTTATCCCAACCGTGTTTAGGCAAAATAACGCCATTATTTTCGGCGCAAGTAGTGACAGAAAATCTAGCAGAGATACAAGTCTTCCACTTAGAATGTTGATATAATAATTCGTTTAATCTTTAAATCAAAATCAAAATATCTACTGTTGGATATAAACTTTCTTCTCTAGAGGCAGGATTCGGTATTAAAACCCCACGGCTACTTATACAGGGTTATTAACCGTCATTTCCATTACCAATGTCTTGCATTGTTTTATTTTGTCTTTTCTTCTAATTAAAACATTGTTGATACTACCAACTACATCATCATTCATAATCCTGGTTACATCCTTTTTTGTTTACTCATTAAAACAGCAACTGTTTACTCTATTCATTTATATAATACACAAGTAAATATAGATAAACAAAAAATCATAAAAACGCTAACCTGAGCAAACTAGCGTATTTATAATTCGATATCCCGAAATACCAACAAATCTTTGGTTAACTTATAATTTATTTCTTTTTAGGCTCTTCCACCGCACTTGAACGTCCTTCTGTAACCACGAAGTTAGGAACTGTTCAAGGTTATCATAAAACATCTTATGATGGACGTACGTATTCTGCATTTGAAGGAATTCCTTACGCTAAACCACCGATAGGCAAACTACGATTTGAAGCACCAGTGGAACCAGATCCTTGGGAAAAAGTGTTGGATGCAGGCAAAACCTATGTATGTCCCCAAACCGATTTTATATTTCAAAATACTACCGGAAATGAAGATTGTCTATATTTAAACGTTTATGTATCCAAAGATGTTCCTAATTCAAATGATAACATGAATGTAATTGTTCACATTCACGGAGGTGCGTTTGTATTAGGTGGTCCAACTATGGCCGGTCCACATTACTTTATGGATAGAGATGTTATATATGTAAATTTGAATTATCGTCTCGGTGCTTTGGGATTTTTAAGCACCGAAGATGAAGTAGTACCAGGAAATAACGGCTTGAAGGACCAAACCTTGGCACTGCAATGGGTTCGGAAACAATATTAAACAATTTGGAGGCAATCCAGAATCTGTTACCATTACTGGAGCTTCAGCTGGTGGTGGAGCTGTTCATTTTCATTATTTCTCAAAAATGTCAAAAGGATTATTTCATCGAGGCATTTCTCAAAGTGGAACAGCTTTGGCTCCATGGGCTCTTCAGGAAGGTGCGTTAGAGAGAGCTAAATTATTAGCTGTACTGGTTGGCTGCAAGGATACCACTACAACTCGTGTGCTAATTGACTGTCTGAAAGAAAAATCAAGTGACGAAATTATAGAACAAACTAAAAATTTAAAATCTCCTGCTGCCGATTTTCCTATTGCTGTTTTTGCACCAGTCGTTGAAAAACAATCGAGTACTGCATTTTTAGACGATTATCCACTAAAATTACTTAATCGCGGTGATTTCAACGATTTACCTTGGATTACATCCATATGTACTGAAGAAGGAAGTATAGGTCTATTTTTCGTGTTTAAAGAAATTAACATGCTAAACGAACAGTTTAATAGATTTTCGCAACATTATTTGGATTATAATTACACCGCCTGTGAAGGCGACAGAGAAGTTATTGCTCAAAAAAATTAGAGAACGATATTTTGGAGCCGATAAAATAGGACGTGATACTTATAAAAATATATTACAAGTTTTTGGAGATAGATTGTTCGGGTTCAGTTTGGAGAAATCCGCTAGAATTCAAGCAAAGGTGTCAAAATCCAGCATTTATTCATATATTTACGGATATAAAAGCAGCTATGCTAATAAATTTTTAGAAATCATGGGTATTACTGGTGTAGAAGTTAATGCTGGTCATGGAGAAGATACTCTACTGTTGTACGATGATAGATTTTTTGCGATTTCAACCGAAAAACCTGTTTTACCTAAACCAGACGAGGCACTTAAGAATATGATGGTGATATGTACATTTCGTTTGCAAATAACAGTGCACCAATAATAAATGGTCTGGCTTTAGACGCCGTCAGCAACTCAAAAGAGTTTACTTACCTATCCATCAAAAGTAGCACCGATATCAAAATGAATACTACTGAAGAATTAACGCCAACTGAATTTTGGGAGGGATTACCCATTATAGAAAATGAAATCTTTCCTATAAAATCTTGTAATTAATTTGCAATTTTTTGGATTTTGCAATAAATGCTTTGAAAACCTTTAGTTTATTATTAAAATTTCAAATCCTTGTGACAGGTTGAAAAGACACAATATCTCCGGCTAGCGGTCGAAGAGCTCAATCGGGCGTGGACTATGCAATGGTTTCTAAGTTGATTTACCATTAGGTAATTAATACGACACAATAAAATTAAAGAATGAATATTTAATAATTATATTTACAAAACTTAAACTCTACCTAAAATTTAAAAAATAAAACAAACATAATGACGGACGACCAGCTAAGTGGTAATAAGTTCAGTCTCACTAAAAATCAATTAAACCTCTTTCTGCTAGTTAAAAGTTAATTGTTTATGCACTTTGCATTTCGTTAATAAGATCCTGTCCTGAAATTGTCCTGATGATATGAAGCGATAATAATAAGCATCTAGGTATAGCGGTAGATAATGCATTTAGTAGGTACACAAGTTTTCTACATTAATCGAACACTGAATTGAACGGATTTTACCGTTGAAGTAATTTAAATATAAAATTTTAAGTTTTATTACTACTACAGAGATGAGATGAGTAATAAATGATCTGGCTTTAGACGCCGTGAGCAATTCAAAGAGTTTACTCACCTATTCATCAAAAGTAGCACTGATATCAAAATGAATACTACTGAAGAATTAACGCCAACTAAATTTGAGGGGATTACCCATTATAGAAAATGAAATATTTCCTATAAAATTTTGTAATTAAATTGCAATTTTGTAAGATTTCTTCCAAACCACCAATAAATCCTATCAAAGGGCAAGTACTGTTTGAGTGAAATCGCCGTAATCCCAACTTCTGGATATGGCCGGGTTGCACTTACCTTGCAATGGTTTGAGAATGGTTGAAGTGGGATGGCCAAATGTTGGGGTTCCATATCAGGACTAATTCAGGATTGGGCAATTTAAACTTTACACATTGCTTATGGATGGTTTTCACGGGTTAGTACTATAAATAAAACTGATCTGTAAATATTATTTAACCAGAGAAAATCGCGCTTATTGAAAGCGCAACTTCAAAAGAAGTTTGACCATAAATTTTTTAATGAATCATCAGCTATTATATCTTGCATCGAAAGTGTTTCCATAGAGTCTTGTGTTCTAATCTGATGATTTACTTCCTATGCTCAGATTCGCTTTGCGAGTATACGAGGTAGGTTCACAATCCACTTTAATAACTTGAAAAAATAAATCATTATCATCTTCTATCCTTCATTTTCTTGAACGCAGTGTATTCGCTATCTCATATCTTTGAACGAGGTTAAAATGTTTTAGGTATTTTCAGAAATACGTCACTAGCTACATCACTACAATACCAAAAAAATAGTATTTATTACTGCCATATTAGCTGTTTATACAACAAGTAACAAAATGAAGATGATTTTCGCATTAGACGTGAAGTTTGCCCAAAGAGCGCCAGCATCAGCGTCAATTGTACAATTTCACTAAAACTATTTATACTGGCTTCGGAGAACGCTTTTGAAAGGTTAGAGTGGGACGAGAAAAGGGTGAATATTGACGAAACTCTTTTGAACAACCTCCCATTTTCAGATGACGTAGTTCTTATATTCACACAAAGAGCTAGAGCAACTGTTAAATAAGCTTGATACGGCAACCAAAAGAATGGGACTAGAGATGAACATTAATAAAACTAAGGTTATGTCCAATAGTAACAAAAATTTTAAACTTGGTGAGTAAGAATTAGAAACGGTAGACGAATATGTTTACTTGAGACACTTAATAAGGCTGGGAAAACAAAATCTAACCGCCAAAATTACAAAAAGAAAACATACTAAGATAGGTAGCATTTGGAAAACTAGGATGAATCCTGAAAGACAAAGACAGGCTGATGTGCTTAAAAAGAAAGGTATTTGATTTATACATCCTACCAGTCATGACTTATGGAGTGGAAACTATGGCATTAACGGTTAAAGTGCTAAGACATTGCAAATAACTCAAAGAGCAATGAAGAATAGTATGATGGCAGTGAGCCGTCGAAATATGGTGAGAAATGAAGAACTGCGGAATTAAACAAAAATAACAGACGTGCCCAGAAGAGCAGCGAAGTTAAAGTGGAGCTGGGTAGGACATGTGGCACGAAAGAGTTTCAAGAAGTAGATGTATATAGAATAGTACAGTGGAGCTCGAGAACAATAAAAATAAGCATCGGAAAACCCCAAAAAAGTGATCTGATGATATAAAACAAACGGCGGGCAAACTTTTGGCAGCAGATGGCATGGGACAGAGAGAAGTGGAAAAGTATGAGAGAGACCTACGTCCAGCAGTGCACGGAAGAAAGCTGAGAAGAAGAAGAAGTTTTGATAAAATCAAATTACAAAATTAGTCAATTAATTAAATTTCTTTCAAATCATTTTAAATTGTTCGATTTCTTTCGATAAAGAAATAGTTAAAATGTTCTATTTTTAATTTATATCCTGTAAATTATTTTTCATCGAAAATGTCGCCTAAGTAAAAAAGTCGTAAAACCTCCCCTACCAGTAATCTAAATTAATTTAGCATAATATACATAAGTCCTAACTCTGGCCCGCATGATTGGTTTTAACTTTACATATTTATCGTAGAAGAGATTTCTTACATTATGAATTGGTAATTGGCAGAGTTAACTTTATACGCACACTTATATGCATACCGTATTTTGTGCCAAAGGTATTAATTTATTTCAAGCCGATAATACTATAGTTTTTTTTCTTCCTTCAATCTTTTGTCAATGGAAGCTAAGGTTCGACTATACTAATTTTAGAGTTTTCTCATCTCCTCAATATCCTTTTTTTATAACTTTTCAAGATTATGTTCAGCACCTTATCCTTTGTTCTATTAGTGATATTTATTCCATAATTTTTAATATATTGTAATGTCACAATTACATCAATTCCAGATTTAGTCATTTCATGTAACTTCATGAGAGAGTCAGTAAATGGACTCTCACATCACAAAATTTCCATTGTTAAGAAAATATGACAATTCAAGTGTTTAATTATAAGTTTTTGTAAATATTTAAATTTAATTTAAATAAAGAAGTTGAGTTTGCAAAGACGATTAGTGCTACAGGTAGATAAACAATATTTCAGGTTAATCAAAGTGCCGCGACTCGTTTCAAACAATTTTGGTGATCGTGATTTATGAAAAAGTGTAACGGTCAGCGAATCGAGTAACAATGCATTTATTGCTGAAAACATCAGAATAGTTTAAAATTTAGCAATAAAATCAACAATTAAAAGAAATAACAATAATCAAATAATTAAAATTTTCGAAAAAAATATAGTTTCACGAAATGACAATGTGAAAAGATAAATCCGCAAGAAAATAACGACTGTTATTGTTGGCTGCATTCGCATTGGTTATTCATATTATGGCGTGTTTTGCAGATCCAATAGGAAAAAAAAGATAAAAAATCCGCCGGAACAAAATACCATTAAATGATGACTTGGCCGGATGGCCAAAAATATAAAAAGTTATGAAAACATAAAAATAACCTTAGGTTGGTGAGTTGGAGAAAATAACCGACCGTTGTTTTGGGTTAGCTCTCATTGGTCACTCATATAGTAGCGTGAGAATTTGAACCAATATAAAGCCAAAGAAAAGACGCGCAAAATAAATAGAACGGTTAATATCGCGTGGCAGTAGTAGGAGGCCGACAGAAATTGATATAAAAGAAGCATTTTTGCAAAATTAAAAAGTGAATTCCGACAGCTCAACGCCAGAAGACGCAGAATACAAACTATGAACAGTAATTGTGAATTAAAAAAAAAGTGCAATATAAAATAATTTAAAAGTTGAACAAATGCAATAATAGTTGCAAATATTCTTGAATAAGAAATATTAATAAAATCATGAAAACGTCGGGGAGCTCAACAAACAAGGTTTTTTAAATTTAATTAGTTTTTAAGTTGTAAAAATGTTATTATTAGTTGTTTTATTATTATACTTATTATAAATCATCCTGTAGGTGATGAGTTTAAATGTGTGTTTAATGTACATACTTATCATTAACTTTATTTAAACGAAATTGATTTGATGGTGCCCAAATCAATTAACTCAAAACAATTATTGTTTTTTTATCAGGCCGTTATATTTATTTTATTAGTAAAACTTGAATCAACTTGTGAAATTTCATTTTATCACATTTATAGGTTAGAAATTGTAATTGATGAATTTGTAGTTCTTGTACCATTAGAATACGTTTTTTACGTACAAGAGTCAATTTTTATTAAGTTTTTGTTTTATACATTAAATATTTGTTCACATATTCAAGATTTTTTATTATTGACAACATTTTTGTAAACGTTCGCAACAATTTAGCTTCACCAACGAGGAAAAGTTTATATTTTCATTTAGCTTAACATTTTTATAAATCATAAAAGTTCGCTACAATATTTAATATTTTCTTAAGATTAAAATCTTTGGCACACCAACCACAAAATATTGAAATTAAGCCAAATGCAATCATTTGTATCACGTTTTATAACAATTTTCTCACTTGTCCTAGCTACTTGCTCGTCCGAAAAAAAAAATGTTAACCAATAGGTGGGTTTTCTTGTTTTAAAAATGCGTTTTATTTCCTAGCATTGCATTGACTAGACACCGACTCGTCGGTATGCAATAATGGTATGAATAAGAAAACAAAACAACTGAACAATTTTAATTTATTCCTTACCAAAAAGAAGAAATGGTAGGCGTGTGTATAAATACCACAATAAGAGAAAACATATAACACTAAACATATAATAACTATATCAAGTTAAAGTAAACCCAGGTTGAAGACCCAAAGTCCACAAGTTCAAACAATCGTTGTCGCTTTCTATTAAAGATGAAAATTGTTCTAAACTCAAAATACAGGATCTCTTCCTTGAAGAAAAAATCAAACCACCAAAGAAAGCAACACTGCAACAATGAAATGCTCATCAACGTAACGATATAGTCGACTACTCAACATCAAATCTTTGATTGAACAAAGCTATGATTGATCAAAATAACTAACGCCCGTATTCATAGACAGTATTTACTAATGCTTAAACGACGAATTTTAATTTTATTGTCGTAAGTACAGCTCTTAGGGAGCAATGAAGGTGTTACCTTAGACCAACATTTGACTAAAATTTGTATTTTATCAAGTTTTTTCATTCAATAAACATCGAATATGCAACTATAAAATTTAAACTCAGCGTTTAAGCATTAGTAAGTATTAAATACTTGGTTTTGAATACGAGCCTAAAAGGAGTTTGGGTAGAGTAAAAAAACCCAAACTCAAAAGTACACATTTTCCTTTATAAAATGGATTGACCAAACAAAAGAGCAAAGACTTTTAAAGTGAGGTAGGTTTCGGTAAGTCTTTTAATAATTAATACATGTAAATGTATTATTGCGCAATATTACGTAATAATTTTATGCATTGTATTTACAGTGTGTGTACTGTAGGTGGGTTAACACCGATTTATTGCAAGCGCTCCCTGCTATCTGTAGGGTTAACATCTCCAATTTTTCCAGTAGGACCGGTTTAGGGGATAATTTTAATGAGTAAAGCGTTTTTCAAAACGGCTTGTAGCGACCGAAGCAGAGCGGAGCGGAGCGTAGGCTGCGGAAGGTCGGTTTTCTTGGCCGCCCCCAGAGGTTTAACTATCTATATGAAAAAATTAAAATATCAAACTAAATAGTCTATCTGGAAATATATGTATTACAAAATCTTACAACTCATTTTTCATAGTCTTTTTACTACAAGATTCTTTAACAAATTCTTCGTTCTCTATAATCGGTAGCTCTTCCCAAAATTTAGTTGGTGTTAATTCATCAGTAACATTCATTTTGATATCGGTGGGACTTCTGATGGATAGATAAGTAAACGTTTTGGAATTGCTAATAGCGTCTACAGAAAGGCCATTTATTATTGGTTCATTACTTTCAGCAAATGAAACATACATATCAACCATCATATTCTTAATTAATTCATCGGTTTCAGATAATTCAGAATTAATCATTGTGTTAGCACTAAAATTAATATCATATAGAACGTAAGTATCATCTACATGACCGACTCCAATTTGTAAGTCCCCCATGCCCATAAGTTTGTTAAAGTTATGCGAAAAGCTGTTTTTATATCCGTAAATGTATGAATAAATTTTTGATTTTGAAACGCTGGCTTGCACTCTTGCGGATTTTTCAAAACTAAAACCAAACATTCTGTCTCCATACAATTGCATTATGGTTCGATAAGTATCCCTTCCAATTTTGTTTGTTCCAAAATATTGTTGTCTAATTTTTTCGGCAATTACTTCTTTATCTTCATCACAAGTGGTGTACTCGTAATCCATATAGTAGTGCGAAAATTTATTAAATTGCCTATCCAATTCGTCAAAAACCTTTGGCATGACCATCATTGCTATACTTCCTTCATCGGTACAAATGGAAGTAATCCAAGGTAAATCGTTAAAATCACCGCGTGTCAGTAACTTATATGGATAATCATCTAAAAATGGAGAACTCGATTGTTTTTTCAACAACTGGCGCAAAACTCGTTAAAGGAAAGTTGTCAGCAGGAGATTTTAAATTTGCAGATTGTTCTATAATTTCGTCACTAGAAATTTCTTTCAAACAGTCAACTAATGTGCGAATATTGGTATCCTTGCATCCTACCAGTCCTGCCAAAGCTTTAGCTCTTTCTAATGCACCTTCCTGCAGAGACCAATGCCCCAAAGCTGTACCACTTTGAGAAATACCGCGGTGAAATAATCCTTTCGACATTTTGGAGAAATAATGAAAGTGTACAGATGCACCACCAGCGGAAGCCCCTGTAATGGTTACCGAATTTGGATTGCCTCCAAATTGTTTAATATTATTTTGAATCCATTGCAATGCCATATTTTGGTCTTTTAAGCCATTGTTTCCTGGTACTACGTCATCTTCGGTGCTTAAAAATCCAAAAGCTCCAAGACGATAATTCAAATTTACAAAAATAACATTTCTATCCATAAAGAAATGAGGACCGGCCATTATTGAAGTGCCTACCACAAATCCACCTCCATGAATTTGAACAATTACATTCAAGTTATCGTTTGGGTTAGGTATATCTTTAGGTACATAAACATTTAAATATAAACAATCTTCATTGCCCGTAGTCTTTTGATCAAAAAAATTTTTTTGGGGACACACATATATTTTGTTAGCATCTAATGCTTCTTTCCATGGATCCGGCTGGATTGGTGCTTCAAATCTTAATTTGCCTACCGGTGGTTTTGCAAAAGGGATTCCTTCAAACGAAGAATACGTACGACCATCGTAAGATGTTTTATGGTATCCGTTAATGATTCCCAATTTTGTTGTTACTGAAGGTCGTTCAAGTGCTATGGACGAACCTAAAATAGTAAAATAAAATTAAAAATTATGTGGTAGGAAGAAGCGATAATTATGCAGGAAAAGAGGGTAGAGAAGTATAAAAAGAGGAAGGAATACATGAAAAACTTTATACCGGGAAACTTGGAAATCTCCAAAATGAGATGAGTACCAGGTAGAAAAATTGTGAGTGCTAAAATAAAAGTTTCACCGGAAGTTGCCGTGTAAACTAAAATAACCACAATATACATTTAAAACGATCTTGCACCCAAACAAAACCAATCCAAGACAAAAACCTAAAGAAAACTGGAGAAGAGAACGCGAACATAAAAAGTAAAGGAAACTGTACGTGGAGGAAACTTGTTTCCTGGGGCAATGGCAAAAACACAAATCGAAAATAAAATTTCATATATATGAGACATATATGTTAACAATACGAAAATTAAAAGTAAATAAAAATCTAGTGCCGAAGAAGAGAAAATTTAGCTCTCCCTTCGCTAAAGTTTTTGGCCAAAAAGCTAGCTCCAGGCTCCAAATATTAAAGATAGCAATATTACAGATTTTTACAAATCTACATTAAAACTGGGAGGGGAAGCTAAAGTAACGCTAGCGCCCCTCCAATTAATATTTTGTTATTTTAACCGCCTTAGTTTGAATGCCGATTTGTGTAAAAAGCATAATGTTGCTAGCTTTAATATTTGGGTGGTAACCGGTGTTAGATCTCTAGCTAAATGGGAAATATTAAAAAGCGTGTCACTGCAGTAATGGAAGATTTGTAATATCTAAAAAATAAGAAATTCACCACGATAAGATGCAGACCGATAACTTGCAGAGCTGCAACTCACAATCCATTTTCAACTCTTAACACCAACCAACTACATTTTCAAAAATTTAAAAATTTGCTTAATTTAAATAAACCAATGGCAAAAGAAATTCTTTTTTTAAATTCATTGATATTTGATAACATTTTAGCAGTCTTATATTAAGACAAAATTCAGTTAAGTATGCTAATTTTTTTAAAAACTCATTTGGCATTATCATTATCAATTTATTGTTTCAAAGATAGAAAATAAATTTATTATTTATTGACTATTATTAAATCGAGTTTTTCTTTTTATAAAAATTATCAGCAAGGTTATAACAATTATAAGAGTCTCGTGCTAAAGAAATAAAAAACTAATTAAGACATTAAAAAGAAGATCGCTAATATCATAGCAATATGTAGCAATGTATGTAATTTAAAGATAATTAATTTATCTACAAAAAAGACCTCTTGTAATGTTTTGATAAAATTAGTCGTTCTGCAATTATGTATAAGCAAAAATAAGTAATTTTTAACCTCCTTATCAACCCCTAAAGCTAGAAGTGCCCTTAAATCCGGAGTAGACTTATCGGTTTCTGATAGAAACCGAAAGTATTTTACTAGATCTATGCCGAGTTTCGTTTTTATTTTTCTCTTAAATTCCCCAACTTTTTCTCGTAAATGTCCAAAATCGAGCTATTTTTATTATTTAGTCAAATCTATTTTTTTTGTGCGCTTTCATATGTATGGTATTGTTTATTTATGTGATTCTTTTTGTGCGATATATCAAAAAATTTCATCAAATGCATGGTATGAATATAAAATTAAATATTTTTTTGAGGAATTCTTTTTATGCTGTCCTCCGCACAAAAACAGGTTTGAGTGTAAGCTATAATGCGATTTTGTTAAAATGTTAATATACACCCGCTCTTGATAGAATTAGTATTAAAACTAATTATACAATGCTAATAGATATTAACTAAATAATCTTAGCTGTTTTTGATGATCTTGATTACTTAAATTTTTACACTTAAAAGTACAATTTCTGGTTTTATGTTTGATCATTTTATGTTGGGGGCTACTAAAGTAATATTTTTTACAGGTTCAACAGCTTTCTCAATTTTTGATTTAATGTAAATTTTGTTTAAATCATTTTAATATTAATCTTTTGAACATAATTTTCCTCCTCTTTGCGAAAAAAATATCAAAATTAGGATTAAGTTTGGAGAACAAGTCAAAATGCATAAAACAATTTTCTTTTTGATTTTCGTAATTATTTTTAAAACTATTAAAAACAAATTTTTTTGTAAGCTCAATTTTGTCTATTGAAAAATTTTTGTAAGGCCAATCCTTTTACATTTTTACGTTTGAAAATTTTTAATTTTGACGCAAACTTCAAATTTAACACATCACATCTCCGCCAAAAGCAACTAAATCGACTAACCAAAAAATACGAGTCTCCTTATTTTTTATGTAAAATGTGGAAAAAAATTTTGAGGAAAATTGCGGGGGATTTTCCGAAACTTGGCCGATTTGGCATGGAATAATTCATATAATAGAATTCCCAAATCTCACGCATGCGCAGTATAGTACCCCAATACCTTAAAATCATTTTTATACAATGTACCAACATTGATAAAAGTTTTGTTTTTTAGCACAAAACGCACAATTTTTTACTATTGTAACCTCCCCACTAATTATTAAAGAGAAAATAAATCATGGAAAATATTTATATTGGTAGCATAAAAATATTATGTCAAAAATAAATGTTATAATGTTTTTAAAAGTTTGCAACATAATAAATGAAATAAAATTTACCAATGATAATAATCGGTTTCTATGAAATTTTTTTACCGTACACCGGTAAATGCAAAACGCGGTAAATTTGAAGTTCCTAAGCCCATAACATTGATTTATTACATTGGCGTTACATCATAAAATCTATTTTTAAAATAAATGATAACTAATCTATGATTATATTATAAGTAAATGTACTCAGGTTTTAAAAATTAAAATATTTGCTAGAATCTTAAATCCAGATAAATTTACTTAAACTTAATTAAATTGAATTCAACTATAATTTTGTAGTAATTAAAATTATACATTTAGAAAGATAAGAGTGAATATTATTAAAACAATATTATTGTTTATACTTACTTAGCAAAACCACAACCGCACAGTAAGACCACATTTTTTCAACTGAGATTTCCAACATAAAATGATCGGGATTTTTACTACTTTCAAGTATAAATATTGAAATAATCAAGATCATCAGAAATAGCTAGGCTATTGTTTTCGTACTAATTCTATCAAGAGCGTGTATATATTGACGTTTTAACAAAATCGCGTTATAGCTTACACTCAAACCTGTTTTTGTGCGGACAATTGGGGCTGCATAAAAGGAATAAATTTAAATTTAAAATAAAACTTAAATTTTTATTCATACGTCCCCTCTTTCCAAAACCTAACAAAGTATGAACGCGATCGGGCAAGTTGGGCAGAGCTTTAGGAGGACTTTTCTACTCCTGCCACTAAAACGTCATTCTTTTTTGAGTTTCTATAGCGCTAAGTAATTGTTTAATTACACCTTGACAAGATTTGCCTTTGATTGTTTTAGTTACGGGCTGAAGTTAGCAACATGCGGATTACGCTCGGATTGTATTTTGTTTACAAACTGTCATAAAATATTAACTAACCTAAAAGTGTAATTGTATTGTCAACTTGTAAAAAATTTTATAATAATAAAATGATTAAGCATTAATAAGTTTGTGTTGTTCCCTGCTTCAACGATTGAATCAAATATGGAATAATAACATGGAATCTAATATGGAATAAAATGGAATATGTGCACAAGTGTATCTCCAGAAAAAAAAAAAAATGGAAAGAAAAATATATATGTCTTACACGGGGATTGGAACCGGATTTCCTGCGCACAAAGCGCAAGCATTTACTGCTAACCAACAGACTTTCCTTGAATAAGTAGTCACGCAAAATTTTAGTCGTAGAAAAAGTATAGTATGTCACTTGTTTTATAAACTTTTTATACACTCGCTCGCTTCGCTTTGCTCGTATCAAAAATACTCCTGACTAAAGAATTGTTTATAAAACATGTAACATAATATAGTATACCTATTATTAAACTCTACCAAATGAATATTTTGTAGTTTAGTTTGTTAAATAATTGTTTTTCTTTATAAAATTAAATTTAAAAATGTATAAAATTTACATTTGGATTTTCAAGTTTAATTTAAAAAAATAAAAAGTAATTATTCACATTTATTATATACATAATTAAGTGGACTATTTTATTATTAGTAATTAAAGTAAATTATTTTTCAATTACTTCCATTAAAGAAAAACAAATAAAGATTTAATGACCGACCTACTTGCTGGTGATAATTGCACCTATTCATCATCAAAATTAAATGATTTTTTTATTTTAAGTCTTTGTGGTTATTACTTACCACGTTTGCATGCAGCCGATATTTCGATCTAACTCAGTTCGACCTGGTTAGTCCTTTCATGTATACACTCAGGTAGAGCGATTTAATTCTCTAGATTGACTTTTGTTAGATCGAGCGAAATACCTGCATTAGCGGCTTAGGTCGATCTTAAAATTGAAAATAAACGCTTAGATCGAACTATACGCAGTGCTGCCATCTACATGAGATAGTTTAGGTTAGTTTTAGGTTGATACAAAGTTTCGGCTGGGAAGATTGCGTCCAGTTCAAACTAAATAAATGCACCTGTGCGATAAAATTAAAAACGAGCTAGCTTAGATTGAACTAAGGTTAATTTGAACTAACAACTGCATGTAAACGTGGTAACTTATAACTCTACAACCCCTGAGGTGACATTCACTCCGTTTTCCGTTGAGTAAACTTGGCTAATGCAATTCACCCTTTAGGTTGTAAATTTTGCACTTTTGTAATAAGTTAATTTTTGCTACGGGGGAGAGGGGGGGTAAGTAATACTTGCTCCAACATTATGATCGATGTAGCAGTGCCTCTATTAAAAAATATTTTAACTACGGAAAAAATTATAATATGAAAATACGACGCATTGGTAACGTAAATGATAGTTGTTTTGGCAATAACCAGCATTATTGTAATCTATCGTTAAATATCGTAATCCATAATTATTGTTCTTGTTCCTAACTTTTTGCTGAACTCGAAGATCTATTTTGATTAATCGCTAATTCTCTTATTGGTAGGTAATGGGAGTGTATTTTTATAAACATATCGCTATAACATTTTCGTTAAATTCATGGTAGCATAAAAATACGATCATAATAACTCTGGGAGTTTATACGTGGACCAATTTATAGAACGTGAGTGTAGTGAGGTCAGGCAGATTGGCGCAAATTTTGGTAACAGGTTTAATTAAATACGTTGTGAACTCATCATCCGATTGAACATCAAAGGCAAAAAAAATAAAAAGTAATTATCACATTATAAGTTGAATAAAATATTTTAAATATGTATTACAAGTTGAATGAAAAATGAAAATTTTCCAACTTACATTTTAGTCTAGGACCTCGCTGCGCATAAGTGGTTTCGTCTTTTCAAGAACTCATCAGCTAAACCGATGTGTTTAGTCCTAGACTAAAATGTAAGTTGAAACTTTTCAAATTTTATTCAACTTGTAATTTTAATATTTTATTCAACAGTAAATAAAATATATTATACTAGCTGGATACCCGGCTTCGCCGGGTCTCCTATAATTAAAATACTTTGCCTTTGTGTGAAGTATTTAGATTTTCAGTATCTTGCTTTGCTTAAGGTTTTCTTCTCGACGGAAATCTTGCTTCCCGTTGCTAGAGCGTTTCAGAATGATTTTAGTGTTCCCGTTGTCGAGTGTTTCAGAACGGTTTATATTGTACTCTACAATTTTCTCTACAGCTTTTCTTCTCCAGTATTTTAAATCAATTATAATAGTGTAGGTACTGAATGTGAATATACCAACGTAAAATTACCATATATCAATTACAGGTATTGGCGATGGGAATCTCGTTAATCCATTCATGCTCGTCCGCAATTTTCACTTTTTTAAATTAAGCTTTTCGGTCCCGGTTTTAGCGGAAAATCTCTTTAGGGTCCTAGAGAGTAACTGTGCAAAATTTGGTTGGGATCGGTCGAAGGGTTTAGGAGTTATTAAAGACGAACAAACAAACATTCAATTTTATATAATAGACTAGCTGGATACCGGCTTCGCCGGTCTCATTAAAAGGTGGAACTCTGCCTTTGTCTGAATGATTGAATAGCTGGATACCCGGCTTCGCCCGGGGTCTCATTAAAAGGTGGAACTCTGCCTTTGTCTGAATGATTGAATAGCTGGATACCCGGCTTCGCCGGGGTCTCCTATAATTAAAATACTTTGCCTTTGTGTGAAGTATTTAGATTTTCAGTATCTTGCTTCGCTTAAGGTTTTCTTCTCGACGAAATCTTGCTTCCCGTTGTTAGAGCGTTTCAGAATGATTTTTAGTGTTCCCGTTGTCAGTGTTTCAGAACGGTTTATATTGTACTCTACAATTTTCTCTACAGCTTTTCTTCTCCAGTATTTTAAATCACTTATAATAGTGTAGGTACTGAATGTGAATATACCAACGTAAAATTACCATATATCAATTACAGGTATTGGCGATGGGAATCTCGTTAATCCATTCATGCCGTCCGCAATTTTTCACTTTTTTTAAATTAAGCTTTTCGGTCCCGGTTTTTGCGGAAAACCTCTTTAGGGTCCTAGAGAGTAACTGTGCAAAATTTGGTTGGGATCGGTCGAACGGTTTAGGAGTTATTAAAGACGAACAAACAAACAATTTACTACAAACAAACAAGCATTCAATTTTATATAATAGACCAGTATTTTAAATCACTTATAATAGTGTAGGTACTGAATGTGAATATACCAACGTAAAATTACCATATATCAATTACAGGTATTGGCGATGGGAATCTCGTTAATCCATTCATGCTCGTCCGCAATTTTCACTTTTTTTAAATTAAGCTTTTCGGTCCCGGTTTTGCGGAAAACCTCTTTAGGGTCCTAGAGAGTAACTGTGCAAAATTTGGTTGGGATCGGTCGAAGGTTTAGGAGTTATTAAAAGACGAACAAACAAACATTCAATTTTATATAATAGACTAGCTGGATACCCGGTTTCGCCGGTCTCATTAAAAGGTGGAACTCTGCCTTTGTCTGAATGATTGAATAGCTGGATACCGGCTTCCCCGTCTCATTAAAGGTGGAACTCTGCCTTTGTCTGAATGATTGAATAGCTGGATACCCGACTTCGCCCGGGGTCTCATTAAAAGGTGGAACTCTGCCTTTGTCTGAATGATTGAATAGCTGGATACCCGGCTTCGCCCGGGTCTCCTATAATTAAAATACTTTGCCTTTGTGTGAAGTATTTAGATTTTCAGTATCTTGCTTTGCTTAAGGTTTTCTTCTCGACGAAATCTTGCTTCCCGTTGCTAGAGCGTTTCAGAATGATTTTAGTGTTCCCGTTGTCGAGTGTTTTAGAACGGTTTATATTGTACTCTACAATTTTCTCTACAGCTTTTCTTCTCCAGTATTTTAAATCACTTATAATAGTGTAGGTACTGAATGTGAATATACCAACGTAAAATTACCATTATCAATTACAGGTATTGGCGATGGGAATCTCGTTCCATTCATGCGCGTCCGCAAGTTTTCACTTTTTTTAAATTAAGCTTTTCGGTCCCGGTTTTTAGCGGAAAACCTCTTTAGGGTCCTAGAGAGTAACTGTGCAAAATTTGGTTGGGATCGGTCGAACGGTTTAGGAGTTATTAAAGACGAACAAACAAACAAACAAACAAACAAACAAACATTCAATTTTATATAATAGATTATATAATAGATGTATTGCTATGATACAAATCCTTTTGATGGTATATTTCCATGCTAAAATGTACACAGGGTGATGCTGATGTCTTACCTTTTTGTTTATTAATAATTGGCCTCAGCGTGGCTCAAACAAATAAACAAGAAACTCTTAATAAATTGTAATTTGATTTTAATAAAATTTGAAAAACTATGTTTTGTATTTCGCACCTACCAATCAAATGTCCTTAATGGTTCTTTCTACTTCAAAATCAAAATGTTTCCATTTTGATAAATAAAAGTTCACTAATGTTGTTATTTTAGACACTTTGTTTTTTAATAATTTCTAGTAATTTTCACAATATAAAATGAAATATTTTCATTGTTTTTAACAAAAAACCCAAATTAAATATGAAATTGATTTTACAATTAAATTAACCATTATCTTATTTTTATCTTCTATAATAACCATTACAACAACGCCATTCTTTTCTGATTGATTCTTTCTCAATTATATTCTAAGCTAAACTATAATACACTTTTGTATGTATTTTAAATAATTCAAAATTAAATAAACATATCCATGGAGTAAATTATTATGGAAACCTTTTACATCTTATTAATATGAAAAATTATTTTAGGTTCTCCTGTTTAAATTCAAGCCACCAAATAAATAAAGCAAAACAAAACTATATTGTTCAAAATTTGTACAACAATGTACAACACAAGTATATCAATATTTTATTGAAATATATTATATTGTTAACCTTTGAAATTAATATTTGATTCAAATTTTTAAAATTATAAGGTTAAATGAACAATAAAACGAAATATTATTTGTGAGCTTTCAGCAATGGTTACTGCTGTCATCCGACGTTTAATAATAATATTTCTATTTATTTTATTAATTTATTAATAATATTTTTATCAATTTCTAATTAATATTATTATTAAACGTCTGATGACAGCAGTAACCATTGCTGAAAGCTCACAAATAATGTTTTGTTTTATTGTTCATTAAACTTTATAATTTTAAAAAATTTGAATCAAATATCAATATTTTAGAATTTAATTTAATTTCCATAGTTTACCCATATTAATCGATATAATTAATTATTTATTATTGTGATTGATTGCAGGAACGCTGATATTTTAAAATAATTTTATAAAAATTCCAAAACGAAAACTCTGGCCACATATTTTTTCCAAAAAAAATAACCGCTTTAGATGTTTGCCATAACAAAAAATCACTGAGACGTGTTTCTCCTGAAGTTCTGATCAATATATCTACTTCGCGTTCAATATACAAATTTTTCGTTATCAATTCTTCGTTGATGTCTGTTTTTCGAATATTTTCAGTATTTACAATTTTACAAACAGCTTTTGTTATTTCATCACGTGAAGTATAAAACATAGCAATGTTCAAAACAAGTCCCTGACAATCCTTTGTTTTCATTTCCGCTTCCATAAAAAGCTTTTTTATGCTTTCCGGAATTAATGAAATATTACCTGCAATTTTCACAGATATTTTGCATTCCAAAAATTTTTCTATATGAGCATTAATTATTACACTTAGTCTATGTAACAGTTTCATTATTTCATATATCTCATTTTCACTTCTTTCTAAATTATGGAGACTTAAAAGAAAGAATGTTAATTCTTAATTCAAAATTATCGTGAAGTTCTATACACCATGATAAAACTTCAAAGAATTTTTTTATTAATTGCTCATGCGACTTTTCCAGCGTAATATTTTTTGCTTTGCTGTATCTGCGATTGCCATCCATTATAAAAGCTATATGCTTAGAAAGAGGACCACATTTGATAACATTTAAACAAAATCTTTGGAAGCTTGGAACCTGGTCCAAAACACTTACAATACTCATGTTGATTGCAACCATGGACTTAGAAGATTAGGACTGGCAACTCATAGTAAAATGGCGAGCTCTTAACCGAATCACGCCAAACTTTAATACTAGATGGCGCGGCAATACATGTGACATAATATTGATAAAGTAATACATTTACACAAAATTAAATTTTTTTATAGCGTTATTTAAACAATTTTCTACAAAACATATGTTTTACATACCTGTATTACATTTTATAATATTAAATTAAAATTTTAAAAAATAACAAGTTAATCGAGCAATTAAAGGAATTTTTTTTATATGGTTTTGATAACAACTTTTTGATGTTAATAGACGTTTTATTCAAAAATAAGTATAATTATAATAATATAAAATAATTTTTATATTATATAATAAAACACAGGTAACAGAAATGAATTTATTAAAAATATATTTAGGTTTTGATAATTTTGAATGCTTTTTCTTCTCGGCACTAATTTTTTTAGTTTCTGCATTAATATGATAAGTATATTGTCTTAACCTCATGGTGATGTAATAATGAATGGTGTAAGACAATATATCTGTTTTATGTAACTTGCATGGAAATGTAAAATTCACATTTTGCAGCAAATCAGTGACAACTTCTTCATATACATTGCTTTTCTCAATATACTTCATCAAAGTACTTCAGACTTAATTTTTTTGATTTTAATAAATGGTTTACGTTCTAATGGTTTTTTTCTGGCTTGTACAGTTTTGCTTAAATAAGCAGGACAATTGGGGAAAATCGTTGGTATTGCAGTGTCAGTTAAGCGTGGCTTAAGCAAAGGTACCTATAATAATAATTATCAATAATTATAATATTAATCAAGATTATCATCTCTAAAGAAAAATATTAATATGATATTTTGCAGAATGTTTCTAATTATTTTAAACAAACCTCGGTGGTAAATAATAACAATAAGCAACGTAGTAATATTTATCAATACTTACTTCTTTATCTGAAAGTCCTGGAATATTATATTTTACAATATATGTTCTTATAATACAATCTTCTGCAAAGTGTATTTCACAAACCCTATGACAATCTTTCAATTCAAAATCTCGAGGGATAGCTTTGTTCCATTGTTTGAGCCTTTCAGGATCTCGTGGTGCTTTAAACATACTATACGCCTTAGTTTTCTTATTTTCGCTGTCATAGCCACTTACACAATTAGGTACAACACATTTGAAACCCATTTTAAATCTAATTAAATAGAAAAATACAAATTTATTGCATCAATTTTGAAGGTTAGAAAACTATATACTTACCTTATAAACAAACACTTAAAACTTAATAACACCAACTTTTAACAAATCTGTAAATATTATAATTTTTAATATGCATATATTTTCTTATGTACAATATTCTTTCACTTTTATATTGGTGAATCCATAATTTGAAATTTCAATTTTTATTTCATTTTGGTCAATAACACTTAGCGCCTCCTGTGGGGAGATTTATCGTTATTCGGTTAAGAGCTCGGAAATTTTAAGCTTTCAGATAGGAGTTGCATGTCCTAACCTTCTAAGTCCATGATTGCAACTAAACACTGCGGGTGTTATTTTATTTATAATTTATCGAATTCTGTTAAACTTGTTGTTTAAATTGAAATGTTATACTACCGATTTCATTTAATACGATATAAATTGTTCACACCTTGTGCAAGTACTTAAAAAAACAAGTAAATGAATATTGCTGGTTTTACGCCTACTTTTTTCATACAAGCTACAGCCTAATTGAAAATTTAAAAAATACTGGAAAACTGGATAAAAGGTCCAAATCCAACCGATAAAATGAGTCAAACGGCGTTCGAATAATGGTAACTATGTACGCGGGTTGGTTTTAAAAAATTCCAAAGACAAAACGAGAAAAATATTAGTTTTATTATTTTAACTTATCCTATTACTCATAACTAAACTCCCCAATACTAAACCTTCTTACAGACTTCATTTTAAAATGACATAATAACTCTTAAATATATTGATGACGTAGTCGGCAATAGCTTACACTGTTCGAACTATAATAATAATAGATAAAATAATTATAATAAATATAAAATTATAACATGTATTTTACAAAGAATACAATTACTCAATAATAAACATTTTATTATACTTATATCCTTGCACACAGGACTAGAAGTATTAATTTGTATATAAAATTTATAGTAGAACGTAAGCAATGTAAAGGGTCTACCAATCAGGGTTTGTTTTAAATTTTAAAAGAAACACATATTTTGTATGAAAATTTTCTAATTCTCTACTGAAATATGTTGTAGGGGCTTGAACATTTATGAATGGAAAACAATATCCGGTAAATGTCCTCCACGACTACGTTTGCAGACGTCGATTCTTTTAACAAAATTTTCGAATACATTTTGCATAATTGCGAACTTATTTCTCGGATGACGGCTTCGATATTTGTTTTAGTTCTGAAATTGTTTGTGGATTATTCGCGTAAACATTATCTTTCACATAGCCCCACAAAAGAAGTCCAATGGCGTTAAATCACAGGATCTTGCTGGCCAGTTGACGTCACCTTTTCGCGAAATTAAACGCCCGTTAAATTTAGTTTTCAATAGTTGGATTGTTTCTCGCGCTGTATGGCACGTAGCTCCATCCTGTTGAAACCACAAGTCTTCCACACCCATATCATCCAAAATAGGCCATAAAAATTGGTTACCATATCCCTATAGCGAACTCCATTGACAGTAACGAAAGCACCAGCCTCATTTTCGAAAAATAGGGACCAATGATGCCCCTACCCATAAACCACACCATACAGTGACACGAGATGGATGTAGTGGTTGTTCAACAACTGCTTTTGGATTTTCAGAAGCCCAAATTCGACAATTTTGCTTGTTAACATACCCGTTTAAGTGAAAATGTGCTTCGTCCGAAAAGATGATTTTTTCTGAAAAACAAGCACCACGTTCAATGATCCAATCAGCAAATCTAAGACGTTGAGAATGATCTGCTGGCTTTAATTCTTGTACCAGTTGTATCTTATAAGGCTTTAGAGCTAAATCCTTCCGTAAAATTCGCCATGTGGTCATTGTGGACAGGCCTAATTGTTGAGAACGTCGTGAAACCGATAAATTTGGGTCCTCTGTGACACTTTCACGTACTGCAGCAATATTTTCGATTGAACGACATGGACGAGCACATATTTTGTGCTTACGTTTACTACTGAACCGGTGGACTCAAATTTTCGCACTAAATTCGCAATTGTAGTCTCAGATGGACGATCGTTACAAATAAAAATATCGCGAATTTTGCGAAATGTAGTCTTCACGGATCGACCATTTTCATAATGGATTTGAATTATCTTAACACGATTTTCGAGCGAAATCAAAGGCATTATATTAAATGTTGACCTTTTATTATACATATGATAAAAAACTGAATAACAGAACTGCCTACTTGACCTATTTCAACCAAATTTAAAAACAAACCCCTGATTGGTAGACCCTTTACATATACAAATTGTAACTTAATTATTTTTCAATTTCGTGAAAGTATTTTTATTAACACTTTTGTGATAGGTAATTATTATTTTGCTGCAATAAGTGGTTGACGAATGTGGGGAAATGGGTTGCATCATTTTATTTAGAGGTCATCAAGGTTAACGGTGGCTAAGGTTAGCCCATGGTATTTGTGTATGGATTCAAGGTTTTTGTCAACTTGGTTAGACAATTTTTATATTTTTCTTCTTTCGAGTGCTATACAGTTACACAGTGCGTAGGCAATCACCTTAGCTCAAGCCAAGCTAACTTTACTAGGAAATATAATTAATAGGGTGGTTTCCCGTTGCCTTCCCCATGGTCCACAGATTGATATTGGACCTTTGATCAAAGCAGTGTATCTGACGGGACTTGAAATTGAACAGCAATTTCCCGCTTTTTAGTCGGCCGGTGTCGTTACGTCGATTAATATTTTATTATTCAGGGAAGTCAAACTGTATTTTCATCTTCAATGAAAACCGACGATGATTGTTTGAACTTCGGGATTTCAGGTCTTCAACTTGGGTTTATTTTAACTTGTTGGCATGTATTGTATTGTTAAATGTTTAGTGTTTTCTCGTGTTGTGCTATTTACACACACGCCTACGAAAAAGAGAATTTCTAATTAATAATCTGAGATTAGTAATCTGAGATTAGTAATCTGAGATTGCCTAGATTCCCAAAAACACAAATTTATAACAAAGTGTTTTACCCTGATGATTGTTTAAATTAACTTTTGCTGTGAGCCGTAGCGAGAGTCGTAAAGATTACTTATTTCGTTCTTTTCGCATTCTTAAAAGTAATAACAAAAAAAATTCTGACGAATAAAGCAATGACGTTTATTTAACAAAATAGAAAGTGTAAGAGCTCTTCAGGTGTATAAATAAGATTGCAATATAACAACAGGCAACAACTTTCGTGAGGCAAAATAATTGACCCAGTGCATATTGATCCCAAATGTGTGATTTAATGACTTGAAATTTAAAATAATCAACGCAACTGATACTTTAAGTAGCAAAAAAGTAGACTCACCAGCTGGTTAAGATCTTACAAAATAAATAAGATGACAGAGGTTGTACTTGAAAGACAGTTGCCGGCAGCCACTTGGTGAACTTTGAAATTGAACAAACACAAACTATACTGGGTTATTCTTGCCACTGGATTGATGTCTTCGAAAAACGTTGCAGTTCTAGAACGGAGGATGATACTCGAGGCGATGGGCGGAACACTCCAGCTCTTGATTGTTGTGGTGATAATACTCGGCAAGAGACAGATGTTAAGAACAGAATTGTTCTTATCGCGTACTAAATTAACCAAAACGAAACGCTTGAATTTATAACCAATGTTCGCTGACTCAAAGTTATTGCACTATCCGACGTATGGAGGCCATTAAAAATAATACAAAGAAACTGTCCACTCTAACGGTGCAAGTAATAATAACCCCCAAAATATCACTATAGTGATCTATAGATCACGCTATAGCCTGGTCTGGGCATAAACTCTAATATTTTCCAATAATGGAGTCTACGAAAAATCTTACTGACAGATGTTGCTCCAGCAAGTACAAAAGATAGCTCTTTTGAGTGACTTACTATAAATCCGCTTAAATAAGCGCAACACAGTTAATTAATTCACACAGACTTGGTAGATAAACCAAACGGAAGAAATGGACCGTACCGACGTTTGCTTGTATTCAAAGCTGGTTGATTACCCCACGCTTTCCAGCGTACCTTCGCGTAATTCTGACTTATCAGTCGCGTGACTTCTAACCCAACTAATAGGAAAGGTACAGTAAGCGTACATTTAGTAACATAAATTGGAAGTAACAATTTTCTCTTAAAACCGTTTGTTATTATTTGGAGAGAATAAATTAAAACTGTTAGTTTTTTTGTTTTAATATTTGGCCTTCAGTATTACTTGTAGGAATTCACGGCTTGGGCATACCGTCGGTGTCTATCCAATGCAAGGATTGGGGATTAAGCGTATTTTTGGGAACAAGAAAACCCACCTCTTTTTTAACATTTTTCTTCTGGACGACCAAGTGGTTAGGACAAGAGGAAAAACAAATTTTCGTTGTGTACTTCCGTTATATACATATTTGCGTTGTAATATTCTGTTGCATATTTTTGTTGCATAGTTTTGTTGACCTCCGATCCGGAGCGCATGCGGTGGAGACAAATAACTTACAAATCCGACATTCGATTTCCGCGCGTTGCGTGGGGTCGTCGTCATAGGTTACCACGCCGGGTCGACGATCAGCGCGTCCTCCGATCCGAAACGTCCGAGATTTGCCGGGTCAGTCCTACCGAGAGGATTAAACTTGCGCCAAAGGTGCATCGAACATATTCGATTTGAACGCTATAAAGTTCTGCCGACGGTAGATTTACCCCCTGTTTAAGCGTGAGATAAACGGTGTCAGTAAGACCATTTATCTTATTACCTGAGAGGATTTACGGTTGCGTCTCGAGTGCGACACGTACGTCCTCGTCGAACGCTTGAAAGTTCTGCCGACGCTAGATTTATCCCTTTTAGCCAAGATATATCTCCAAGCAAGTTACGAGAACAGAAACCCAGGATTTCTCGATTTCATCGGATCTATTCAGATTTCATCGTTTCTAGGCGTTCCGAGATGGTTTGGCGGGCTGTAACCGAAAAATCAAATGAATGGACTTCGACATATCGTTAAATTTTGATTTCTATTGTTGGAAACAAAATCAAGTTTAGTTATAAGGCTGCAAATATTTATTTTTAGTTTATTTAAGGTTTAGGTTGAGTTTGCCAAGACGGTTAATGAGTAGTGCTTCAGATAGAAAAAACAATATACTTTGGGTTAAACAAAAGGCTGTGCTTCTTTTTAAACAATGACAGTGGTTAATGTAACTTCTAATGGTCAACAGCCATCAGAATCAAGACTATAACAGGAAATTGTAACTTTAACAATTTCTGTTATGAAAATACCTTATCACATCTTTCTCATAAACCCTTGGGTTTTATTAAGTTACGTATATGGTGAGAGAAAGGATTTTTGATCATCTAAGTTGGCACTATGTTTTCGTACTTAGATATCTTGCTTTCTGATAAACGCAGTGCTCAACCAACACCTCAAGAGCACGCATATATTTTTATTTTGGTGCAAATTTTCATCTGTTTTAAACCTACTGTGATTTATTTCATCCTTCATATCACAGGTAAATTACATTTAATTTTATTTTGCCGATTCTTACCACTTATTTTTAGTGGGTTTTAATGCCAGGGTACAATCTAATTAATTTCGATTCATTGCATATTTTGGTGCTGCGTTATATTGTTGTAATGGCATCAAGTCGTTATCTTTGGAAATCGCTACACCTGGATTGATATGGAAAATTTAGCCCACCGATAGAAGTCGACCTTCGTTCATTTAACTTTTACTTTGGAGCTGTTTTGGAAAATTAGTTTTCTTATTTTTTGGATTTTGGACTGTTGCGTTTAGTGGATTATGTGGATCCTTGCATTTTTTGACGATGGTATTCTTGAAGATTTGAGAGAGCTTCTATGCTTCTGATCAAGATGCCAGTTGTTCCTTGGCAGGCCTTTGATTTTGCCACGAGGGCAGCGGTTCCTTCCATTTATTTTTCCTCCGTTTGAAGTTGGACGAAGCGTTTGTAACGAGCCATTGCTATGAATTTGTGTAGTTTTTAATCAATTTTCAACATTGGATGGTTGACGTTGTCGACCTGAAGTTATGTTTAATCCATTCTTGTGTCTTTATTTGATTTTAGTAAACTTCCGGAGATAACCTGATGTGGGACGATGACTGATTTACTCTGAAATTGAAGGTAACCCAAAATGGAAGGTATTTTAAAGAATCGATCCATCATTTTGGAAGTCTCTAGGTAAGTGAGCTATGTCAGTAAAGATGCAGTGTGTGTTTAACTGCGCTTCAGGTGGGACTTTTGCTTTAACGTCAACGTTTTCCAACAAAATTCAATTGTTGAACAATTCATAGTAATGGAGTCGACTTGAACCATCATTTAGCCTTCAGCTGTGTGGTTGTATTTTGCTTTAAGTTTACCCTCAGGTAAACCTTATTTAACCCTTGTCCTGAGCCTTCAGCTATTGCTAATGTACTTGCTTTGTTTTTATTTTTTTATTATGTGTTTGTTCTGATAAGGAATTGAAAATAAATGTCACAACACCTGTTTACTATCTTTGCTTTTGTTAAATTAAACAATTCTTCCTTTCTTATACGTTTTATTTACTTTAGCTGGCGCCCCATTTACATCATTTTTCCTCATACTGAGCAATGCATTTTAATTACAATCACGACGATTTTCGAACCACCTCTCGCACTTCGACTAAATACTTAAATGTATAAGAGTTAGCCGATCGTGCAATAACATCTACGATCAAGCAAGCGGCTAGCGTGGCAAAATTAATATTTATGCAATTATTGCTATAAGACAGCAGTAAATCTACTTTTATGACAAATTTTATGATTTTGAATTATGTAAAATTGTTTTAGATTGTCGCGTTTTCGTATTTTAGTGTTCCGCGTATTTTTATATTTTCTCATTACAATTTCACGAACACTTAATTTTTGAAAATTTTATTTATTTCAATTGATCATTGTTTCGTCCTTTTATTAATGATTTTGTCACTAAATTTTCATCCACTCTGATGTTTTAAGGGACAAATGCGTTGTTACTCGTTTCTGCTGACTGTTGTACATTCTCGTTAATGCCTTTCTACCCAAATAAAGTTCCAATAATCACTATTGCTAAAATTGTTTGAAACGAGTCGCAGCACTTTGATTACCCCGAAATATTGTTTATCTATCTGTAGCACTAATATTGTCTTGGTAAACTCAACTTAAACTTATCTAAATTAAACCTAAACATTTACAAAACTTAAAACTAAAACTTTAATTTTTTTAACAATGGACATTATGTCTGATGTGGAAGTGGATTCCATGCTTTGCGGAAACAAACCAACAATGCAATTTCATTTCGTCCATTGATAAACTAATTTGTATTTGCTGAATGTGTCGTGATAGAATTGACCTGATAATAATTCCTGGTCAGTTACGTTACCTTTTAATTTCAAATAATTAAATGAGAGACGGTCTTGGCTTAGTAGTTAGAGCGATCAACTAATGATGCAAAGACACCGATTCGATCCCGGAGGAGTCTAGAATGGAAAATTTTCTTTCCGACTCTCTTTCTATCTATAACCGTCTCTCGTGCTTCGGAGGCACGTAAAGCCGGCGGTCCCCTGAGTTAATGACTGCCAGCATCAACAATGAAAAGAGTTACAAGCACATTCCCCAACCCGGTCTTAGCAAGCGTGGGTCTTAATGCTTAAACCTTTCTCTTAGAAAAGAGACTCCAGTCCTGCTGGGTTGAAAAGGCCTGAAAGATGAAGATGAATTAAATTTTTAATATTTCAGGCTTTTCCGGTACCTGCTAAAGGCTTACTTAATACAAAAATGTCATGAGGTACCCAAAATTTGGGATTCTTGCAATCGTGACATTAGACTTGTTTTCTTGTAGATAAATCTAGACAAATTATAAAAAATGCTTAAAATTTATATTCAAACTAGAGGAATGTCACACTAACCGTAACCAAGTCTCCTGCATTTGAATGCAAATGAAGGTAGCAGTCCGTCATGGACATAAATGAACCATACCATGTGACCGGTATTACCCGAAGGACGTGCTATCCGCAGACATGCATTGACATATAACATTGGAACGCATCATGCCTCGTAGTGGTACGAATGTGAAGCGTGCTGCACACCAACTGGTCGCTGCGCTTTAGTTTAGGGTCTGGGAAGGGGAATATTCTTAGTATTTTCTACCTGTTTTTTTTATAATTTCGGGATTAGCAATTACTCATTGTAAAATTACCAACCAATCGTCGAATTTAAAATTTTGTACTATGGCGATTCATAATATATGCGGACGGACGATGGATAGACGGACGGAGCCAGATCATAAGGCTTTTTTGTTAAGAGGCATGTTTTTATTTTAAAATGTTCACTTTACAATATAATCGTATTTGTTTAAAACATGCTTTATGTATTTATTGATCAATAAATATGATTATTATTTAAATTTTTACCCTTGAAAGTACAAATCTCGATCATTTTATCAGTTGAGAAAATGTTGCTTTTCTGTGCGGTTCTGTTTTTCTTAAGTAAGTATTAACAAGAATATTGATTTAATGTTATTTTTGTAAATTCTTCCAAATATATAATTTTAATTAGTAAATTATTAAATAAAGTACGTATTCGTTTTATAAAACTAATAGCTGTATTAATTTTAAAAAAATACATTTAGTTCTGCTTTGGTATAATTTATAATGTAGTTATGTACATATATGTTGATTAAAAAGTAAAAAAAAAATTTTTCTAGCCAAGTGAAATTTTAAAATTTCCCAACTTACATTTCTAGTCTAAAACAACGTTGTACAATCTTGTTTCGTCTTATCAAAGACTCATCAGTTAAACTATCCCTAAATAAATGAAAATAGATTAAAATCCGTTCAAATTGAAATCAAAAACTATATTGGAAAATTTTAGTAATAATTAAATGTCATTTGTTTCACTTAGCTTGAAAAAATATTTTATTCAACATATAGTAATTTCACAAGTTAATAATTTATTTACAATGTACTTATATACTAATGATAGATTATCAATTTTAAAAAGAGATATTTATATGATATAACTGCATATAATAATTATAAATATAAGTGATTACGAGCCCCATACTTTTTTAGTTGGTAACATTTTTTACTGGTTATGGTAAATATTTTTCATAAAAACCGATTTATTACAAAATTTTCGCTAAATTTTATATTCATAATAAATTTAAAGAGGATTTATTTTCAAAAGTTTAGCAATAAATATTTACATATTTTTTGATTAATGTCCTTTCCAATAGCAAAAATTTTTTTTTAAATTAATTTTATTCAAGTTGTGTAATTAATTGCTAGGTGTTGGTGCATTGGCTAATAATTGCACTTAATTTTATTTAATTTGTTTATTTAATTAAAAAAAGTTACAGATAATATATTATTTATTATCTTAAATACATGAACTATGAGCAGCGTTGGAAAATAGTATAAACAAATTTTTTTTTCAAATGTTAGAAATTTTATCAAAATTTAAATTAAAGCATTTTTCTTACCTTTAACATGCTCATAAACTACTACAAATCAGGGACAATTCAGCCTTTTTATTTTATTACCAATTATTGCAATTATCCGTGATCGACGTTCAAAATTTATTTATTTTGCTATTTTAGGTACGTCCATAGCACTCTTGAGCGACCTTCAGTAACAACAAAATTTGGAACTGTCACCGGATATCATAAGAAATCTTACAATGGTCGTACGTATTCCTCGTTTGAAGGAATCCCTTTTGCCAAACCACCGGTGGGTAAATTAAGATTTGAGGCACCAATCCAACCGGATCCTTGGGAGGAAGTTTTGGATGCTAACAAAATATACGTGTGTTCCCAAACTGATTTTTTAACTCAAAAGATAAAGGGTACTGAAGATTGTTTATATTTAAATGTTTATGTACCTAAAGATATTCCTAACCCAAACGATAACTTGAATGTAATTGTTCACATTCATGGAGGTGCGTTTATGGTAGGCACTTCAACAATGGTCGGTCCTTATTTCTTTATGGACAGGAATGTTATTTTTGTAAATTTGAATTATCGTGTTGGAGCTTTTGGATTTTTTAAGCACTGAAGATGACGTAGTACCAGGAAACAACGGCTTAAAAGACCAAACTTTGGCACTTCAATGGATTCAAAATAATATTAAACAATTTGGAGGAAATCCAAATTCGGTAACCATAACAGGACTTTCCGCTGGTGGTGCATCTGTACACTTTCATTATTTCTCCAAAATGTCGAAAGGATTATTTCATCGCGGAATTTCTCAAAGTGGTACAGCTTTGGCGCCGTGGTCTCTGCAGGAAGGTGCGTTGGAAAGAACCAAAGTTTTGGCAGGGCTGGTTGGATGCAAGGATACTACCAATATTCGCACATTAATTGACTGCTTGAAAGAAATTTCGAGTGACGAAATTGTAGTGCAAACTGAAAATATAAAATCTCCCGCTGGCGAATTTCCTATTGCAGTTTTGCGCCAGTCGTTGAAAAACAATCGAGTTCTGCATTTTTAGACGATTATCCATATAAGTTACTGACACGCGGTGATTTTAACGATTTACCTTGGATTACTTCGATGTCTACCGATGAAGGAAGTATAGCTATGATGTTCTTACCTAAGGTTTTTCATAAATTGGATGGACAATTTAATAAATTTTTGCATTATTATATGGATTACAACTACACCGTTTGTGATTCTGATAAAGAAGTAATTGCCGAAAAAATTAGACAACAATATTTTGGAAAAAACAAAATAGGAAGGGATACTTATCGAAGCATAATGCAACTGTTTGGTGACAGAATGTTTGGATTTAGTTTAGAAAAATCCGCAAGAGTGCAAGCCAGCGTTTCGAAATCAAAAATTTATACATATATATACGGATATAAAATCAGTTTATCGGATACCTTATTTAAATTTATGGGTATGGGCGACCTAGAAATTGGTGTTCCTCATGGAGATGATGCTTTCGTTCTATACGATATAAGTTTTATTAGTAACCAAGTTATAAATTCTGTATTATCTAAAACCGATGAATTAATTAAGGATATTATGGTCGGTATGTATGTATCATTTGCAGATGGTAATGAACCAATAATAAATGGGCTTACTTTTGACGCTGTCAGCAAATCTAAAACGTTTACTTACCTATCCATCAGAGGTCCCAACGATATCAAAATGAATGTTACTGATGAATTAACACCAACTAAGTTTTGGGAACAGCTACCAATTATAGAAAACAAAAACCTTTTTAAAGAATCATGTAATAAAAAGGCATTGAAAAATGAGCTGTAAAAGCTTATAGCTTAAATGATAGAAATTGAAAAAATATTAATTTTAAAAATATAAATGAAAACTTGACGACAATATTTTAGTAATAAAAAATTTATTTTTAATTGTAAGATGTAATTCTAAAACAAATATGTTTTGATATGTGATTGGTGAAGAACAAATGCAGATAGTAAAATTTGTACATAAAAACAAAAAGTGTGTAATATTTTTTTATATTCAAATATTCGCGGGTTTAAATTAAAGTTAGTAATTTAAATTCGGCACTTTTGTTAAAACTTAGGTTACGCCATCTGTTTCGGTGGGGTGGAATGATCACCGAAGCGTTTTCCCGGTTGATTCGCTTGTGTGTGGGCTGTCGTTTGAGTTGTACGTTTGTTATCGGTATTGTTATTTTTAGCAGTGTGAAGAAACAAAATTTAATTTACAAAGATTTTGTAATTATAATTAATTATAATTAATTAATTATAATTATAATTTCAATTAAATTTGTGTTAATAAAATTACTGTAAGTACAATTTATGTAATACTAACGAAAAATCAATGACTTCGATTTTAAGGAGATCTTTTATTTAATGAAGGCCGACATATTGATTTTTGTTTGGCATCAGTTAAGCTTCCCTCAAGGGGTACAATAAACTTAAAGTTTTAGTGCAGGTGGGCCCAGAACCACACCCGTTCAGAATAATAATAATAAGCTTCCTTCACACGTGGCTTGCTTTTTCTGATACATTTTTTGCATTTTTTTATGCGGCTGGGTATCGTGCTGCACAAATACGCTTAAAATTGCCGGCCATGATGGAAAGTGACGTCACGTGCTGGATCGCTTGCTTATTTTCGTACTAGATTTTCTAATAAAATGCGTGCTATTTTGCTTGCTGGATATCCTGATGGTTTTAAGCGGTAACACAGTCGCATCGTATTTGTAAACACGAATGACACCGGGTACGATGATGCTAATAGTAGATTGTCTGCTGTCAGGTTACAAGCGTGTTTGTGCATTACGATTCCCAGCCGCTTAAAAAGCATGCAAGAAATCCATCACCAAAACAAGACTCGTGCGAGGTAAGCTTTGTTTGAAATGGCTTAGTCTATGTTTTTTATGTTTTAAGATGGCTTTGTGTTTGGTTGGAGATGTTTAAATTATGAAATCGTTTTATTCAATTTATTTTTCATCATCATCAACTATCAAGGATTAAACCAATTGGTCTGTTTCGATTCTCATATGATAACTTTGTCATCCTTTCAGAATTGGTCGCTCCATCTCTTTTGCGGCCACCCACTGATCTTTTTCCTGTCGGTCGGTATTCCAGGATTTGTTTCGGTATACGGCTGATCACTGTCATATATCCTCTATTTGTCCTGTACCGTACCCTGAGAATGCATTTGTTTATGAAGTGGTAGCTGTGATTTCTATCTTTCCAACTTTTTGATTCTTCTTCTTCTTTCGGTGCCTATCCGTATTCGGATGTTGGAGTCAACTTAGCTGAAGCCAAGCTGACATTACTAGGAAATATAATTAATGGGGTGGTTTCCCGTTGCCTTCCCCATGGTCCACAGATTAATATTGGACCTTTGATCACAGCAGTGTAACCGACTCGACTAGGAATCGAACCATGGTCTACCGCTTTAAAGTCGGTCGGTGTATGGTTTACGCTACACTGCTGGTTTTGATTAATATGGCTATTACCGCTTCGGCTCTTTTCTGGTTTTGGACGCCACTGTACAGTAGTACATAGCCGTTCAGTTTGCAGGACTCCCTCAATTTCTTCTTGGTTTTAGGTATAATTGCTATGTCCACTTTCATATCTTTGAGCTCTTTTTCCAGTTCTGTTTCTTTATTTCTTATTGATCTAACGTTTCATACACCTATTTTGATTGTTTCTCTTATTCCGAATTCTTTTTCCTTTTTCGTAGCATTGGTCATTAACCTTTGATCAGTCCGGCTTTCTATAATCATATGAGAATTTTTAGTAGGTTAAATGTCCCCTGGATATGTTACTAGCATTTCGCAGGGTAAAACGTATTATGAGGCTGCCACCTTAAGGCTTCCATTCCAACGTTCAGTCTCCCATTGTATTTATTCCCGATGAGAGGTTGCCTCTTCCGCTCTTCTGACCGTTGAAGGCTTTACTCGGTTACCCTGAGCTGGGGTTAGATTTTCTTGCGTTTTATCTATAATTTTGAGGTTGGATATTTAATTAATTGTGGTTCGTTAACCACATTTCTTACCATTCGCTATTTATTACAGAATTATTTTGTTAATTCAAATTTTGCTCTTATTGTATGGTGGAATCTGCTCTAGCTCGGTAAAATTGGTTGAAAGTATCAAGTAGCACTATTGATATCGCGAGTGGGTCAATTATAAATTTTGTTTTATATGTTGTGCTTAGCGGGTTCAATTTTAAATTTTCTTTGCCATCAAGATTGTCATTGCCTATCTGATCAGTGAGGTAAGTTATTATTGTATTTTAGCAGCTGCCACTTTAGTAGATCGAATTGTTTGGGATTCATTCATGATTCATCATGGGTATAACGCCCAAAAAGAACAAAGAAAAGAGAAAATGAGGTAGAAATGGGATCTTTCGGCTTAGGAGTTGTTTTTGAGAAACCTTAAACAAGGCGATGGACTTGGGTAAGCTCTAACGGTTTGGTAAAAAACGAAATCGATTTCATTCTGACCAATAAAAAAGATATAGTTCTGGATACCGGCATAATAAACTCTGTAAACGCGGAAAGTTTACAATTTTACAATTACAAGTTTGCAATTCGTCAATTGCAAAAGCAATTGACGAAATCAAAAACCGTAAAGCAGCGGGCACTGATGGAATAAATGCCGAATTAATTAAGTATTGCTCCGAAACAATAAAAGTACGACTCCTGAGATTCATGAACAATTGTTGGAAACAAACGAAGACGCCGCTAGAATGGAAGATTGCTAAGGTAATATCGATATTCAAGAAGGGGGATAGGATGAACTGTGAGAATTACAGAGGAATAAGTTTGCTCAACACTACATATAAATTATATGCAAAAATAATTAACAGTAGACTAAAATATATCACAGAAGAAACTATAGCGGAGGAACAAACAGGATTCAGAAGAGGCAGATCATGCATAGACAATATATTTACCTTAAAACAAATCATTGAAAAACATCGAGAATATAATCGCGAAACCCATATAGTATATATAGATCTTATCAAAGCATTTGACAGGGTAGTAAGGGGCAAGATGTGGAACATATTGGAGAAAAGAGGAATACCACGTAAATTAATAAATGTTATTAAGGAAATTTATAGTAATACTCAGATATGCATAGCAGGAAATCAACAAAAAACAGAAATAATAAATACAGGTGTAAGACAGGGCTGCAACATGTCGCCGACATTATTTACTATATATATTGACCACGCTATACGTATCTGGAAAGAAGAAATACCAAATTACACCACAAATATGAATTCCCGGAAATTTCACGTTTACTATGCTTTTCGCAGATGATCAGGCTGTGATAGCGAGCACTGAAGACTCTTTGCAATATGCTCTATACAAATTAAGTTTAGTTTTGGAAGATTACAACATGACAGTATCAACAACTAAAACAAAGGTCATGGCTTTCAAGGACAAGAACAAAAAAGATCCAAGATAATATTAAACGACCAGACCATAGAGCAAGTAAAAAATTTCGACTATCTTGGCTGTGCAGTTTCCCTATACGAAGAAACAGATATACAAAAGAAAATTGAAAAGTTTAACTTTATAAATGGAACAATTAAAAGAACATTCAAGAACAGAAGTAGCCAGAATACGGCATTAAAATTCTACAAAACAATCTCATTACCAACGGTGACATATGGAAGCGAAACATGGACGCTAACAAAGGGTGAAGAAAAGAGATTACAGACCGCAGAAATGAGGTTCTTGAGGAGATTGCAGGGTACAAGAGGGTTGATAGACAGCGTAACACAGATATCCGAAACGAGTTAAACATCGACAGCCTAAACGACCGCATTAAGCTCTACAGGAATAACTGGAAACAACACCTTGAAAGAATGACCAACGAGCGGATACCTAAACAAATATATAAATATAAACCGAGAGGAAGAAGGAATGTAGGCCGTCCTAAGAAACGATGGAGCGACCAAGAGTGACGTAACGGACAATACGTCCAACACGTGAAGATGATGATGATGAACGCGGAAAGCGACCACCGCATGATAAGAGCTAAGATATACATCGATACAAAATAAAAGAAAAAGTTCATTCAATCGAGAAGAAGAAAAATTGATGTAGAAAAGTTGAAAATAGTCCAATCTCAATACTAAGAACTAATTCAGCGTGGGAACCAGGCAGCGAAATGCAGACTGTTCGGTTCTTCGAATACAGAAATAACACGTTGCATATTGGAAGATTCAGAAAAGGCATCGGAGGAAAGGATGGAAGACGACAAAATTGGGCCAGGATACAATTCATCTAATTGTTAAACGACAGAAAACTACACTACACTAGCACTGGAGAACATGTTCAGAGAACTACAGTGGGACGACAAAGGTGTAACCATAGATGGGGAAAAATTAAGCCACTTACGATTTGATGACGACGTAATTCTGATATCCCACGAAAATAAGAACTACAACTGATGTTGACGGAATTAAATGAACGTTCCAAAGAGACAGGCCTACAAATAAATAACACAAAAACTAAATACATGACGAATGATCCTGCAGAAGGCGAACTAGGCATGGAACAATTAAACGCCGAATATTTAACAGTTGAGAAGGTGGACGGACGTCACCTTACGTAACGGACGTAATAAATCGAATAATATGCAGATTGAGATGGAACTGGGTGGGCCATATCGCTAGAATGCAGGACAATCGCTGGACACGACGAATGATAGAATGGAGACCTCGAGGCTAAAGAAGAAGCATAGGATGACCACAGACGAGGTGGACTGATGATCGGAAAGATTAGTGGAACGCGACTGGACCCAAAAGAGCAGAGAATAGAGAGGAGTGGCGTATTATGAGAGAGCTTATGTCCGACGATGGATGATATAGCTGTGATGATGATTATTTGTAAGAATGCACGGCTCTCGAATACCGTCGGTATCTACCCAATGTAACGGTATACCCTACCGTAAGAGTACTTAGAGTAAGTAATACTTAAGAGTATTTGTAGAAACAAGCATCCGCAGCGATCTTCCTTGTTGTCGACTCAATTGCAAAAATTTTACCTTGAAATTTTACAGCTATTATGACCGATTTTTATGAAATTTGGCACAATGGTACTGCCC
>JARFIX010000570.1:0-17612 GCA_036346125.1 Lycocerus yunnanus | reverse complement strand
TTCATTCTAAATTGTTTATTTGAGAATTTCAAATTCACAACTTCAAATTGAAGTATAGTTAACAATTTGTAATTACTATTCTATATTGTTTATTTGAGAATTTCAAATTCACAACTTCAAATTGAAGTATATTTAAACCAATTTGTAATTATTAATTCTAAATTGTTTATTTGAGAATTTCAAATTCACAACTTCAAATTGAAGTATAGTTAACAATTTGTAATTATCAGTTCTAAATTGTTATTTGAGAATTTCAAATTCACAACTTCAAATTGAAGTATAGTTAACAATTTGTAATTATTAATTCTAAATTGTTTATTTGAGAATTTCAAATTCACAACTTCAAATTGAAGTATAGTTAACAATTTGTAATTATCAGTTCTAAATTGTTTATTTGAAAATTTTTAAATATTCTCAACTTCAAATTGAAGTATAGTTAACAATTTGTAATTATTAATTCTAAATTGTTTATTTGAGAATTTAAAATTCACAACTTCAAATTGAAGTATAGTTAATAATTTGAAATTATTAATTCTAAATTTTTATTTGAGAATTTCAAATTCACAACTTCAAATTGAAGTATAGTTAACAATTTGTAATTATTAATTCTAAATTGTTTATTTGAGAATTTCATATTCTCAACTTCAAATTGAAGTATAGTTAACAATTTGTAATTATTAATTCTAAATTGTTTATTTGAGAATTTCATATTCTCAACTTCAAATTGAAGTATAGCTAACAATTTGTAATTATTAATTCTAAATTGTTTATTTGAGAATTTAAAATTCACATTTCAAATTGAAGTATAGTTAATAATTTGAAATTATTAATTCTAAATTATTTATTTGAGAATTTTAAATTCACAACTTCAAATTGAAGTATAGTTAATAATTTGAAATTATCAGTTCTAAATTGTTTATTTGAGAATTTCAAATTCACAACTTCAAATTGAAGTATAGTTAATAATTTGAAATTATTAATTCTAAATTGTTTATTTGAGAATTTCAAATTCACAACTTCAAATTGAAGTATAGTTAATAATTGAAATTATTAATTCTAAATTATTTATTTGAGAATTTAAATTCACAACTTCAAATTGAAGTATAGTTAATAATTTGAAAATTATTAATTCTAAATTGTTTATTTGAGAATTTTAAATTCACAACTTCAAATTGAAGTATAGTTAACAATTTGTAATTATCAATTCTAAATTGTTTATTTGAGAATTTCAAATTCACAACTTCAAATTGAAGTATAGTTAAGAATTTGTAATTATTAATTCTAAATTGTATATTTGAGAATTTCAAATTCACAACTTCAAATTGAAGTATAGTTAACAATTTGTAATTATTAATTCTAAATTGTTTATTTGAGAATTTCAAATTCACAACTTCAAATTAAAGTATAGTTAATAATTTGTAATTATCAGTTCTAAATTGTTTATTTAAAATTTCAAATTCACAACTTCAAATTAAAGTATAGTTAACAATTTGTAATTATTCATTCTAAATTGTTTATTTGAGAATTTTAAATTCACAACTTCAAATTGAAGTATAGTTAACAATTTGTAATTATTATTCTAATTGTTTATTTGAGAATTTCAAATTCACAACTTCAAATTGAAGTATAGTTACCAATTTGTAATTATTAATTCTAAATTGTTTATTTGAGAATTTCAAATTCACAACTTCAAATTGAAGTATAGTTAACAATTTGTAATTATCAGTTCTAAATTGTATATTTGAGAATTTCAAATTCACAACTTCAAATTGAAGTATAGTTAAAATTTGTAATTATTACTTCTAAATTGTTTATTTGAGAATTTCAAATTCACAACTTCAAATTGAAGTATAGTTAACAATTTGTAATTATCAGTTCTAAATTGTTTATTTGAGAATTTCAAATTCACACTTCAAATTGAAGTATAGTTAACAATTTGTAATTATTAATTCTAAATTGTTTATTTGAGAATATCAAATTCACAACTTCAAATTAAAGTATAGTTAACAATTTGTAATTATCAGTTCTAAATTGTATATTTGAGATTTCAATTCACAACTTCAAATTGAAGTATAGTTAACAATTGGTAATTATTAATTCTAAATTGTTTATTTGAGAATTTCAAATTCACAACTCAAATTGAAGTATAGTTAACAATTTGTAATTAATAATGCTAAATTGTTTATTTGAGAATTTCAAATTCACAACTTCAAATTGAAGTATAGTTAATAATTTAAAATTATTAATTCTAAATTGTTTATTTATAAATTTCAAATTCACAACTTCAAAATGAAGTATAGTTAACAATTTGTAATTATCAGTTCTAAATTGTTTATTTGAGAATTTCAAATTCACAACTTCAAATTGAAGTATAGTTAACAATTTGTAATTATTAATTCTAAATTGTTTATTTGAGAGATTCAAATTCACAACTTCAAATTGAAGTATAGTTAACAATTTGTAATTACTAATTCTAAATTGTTTATTTGAGAATTTCAAATTCACAACTTCAAATTAAAGTATAGTTAACAATTTGTAATTATCAGTTCTAAATTGTTTATTTAAAAATTTCAAATACACAACTTCAAATTAAAGTATAGTTAACAATTTGTAATTATTCATTCTAAATTGTTTATTTGAGAATTTCAAATTCACAACTTCAAATTGAAGTATAGTTAACAATTTGTAATTACATATTCTATATTGTTTATTTGAGAATTTCAAATTCACAACTTCAAATTGAAGTATAGTTAACAATTTGTAATTATTAATTCTAAATTGTTTATTTGAGAATTTCAAATTCACAACTTCAAATTGAAGTATAGTTAACAATTTGTAATTATCAGTTCTAAATTGTTTATTTGAGAATTTCTAATTCACAACTTCAAATTGAATTATAGTTAATAATTTGAAAGTATTAATTCTAAATTGTTTATTTGAGAATTTCAAATTCACAACTTCAAATTAAAGTATAGTTAACAATTTGTAATTATCAGTTCTAAATTGTATATTTGAGAATTTCAAATTCACAACTTCAAATTGAAGTATAGTTAACAATTTGTAATTATTAATTCTAAATTGTTTATTCGAGAATTTCAAATTCACAACTTCAAATTGAAGTATAGTTAACAATTTGTAATTAATAATGCTAAATTGTTTATTTGAGAATTTCAAATTCACAACTTCAAATTGAAGTATAGTTAATAATTTGAAATTATTAATTCTAAATTGTTTATTTATAAATTTCAAATTCACAACTTCAAAATGAAGTATAGTTAACAATTTGTAATTATCAGTTCTAAATTGTTTATTTGAGAATTTCAAATTCACAACTTCAAATTGAAGTATAGTTAACAATTTGTAATTATTAATTCTAAATTGTTTATTTGAGAGATTCAAATTCACAACTTCAAATTGAAGTATAGTTAACAATTTGTAATTACTAATTCTAAATTGTTTATTTGAGAATTTCAAATTCACAACTTCAAATTAAAGTATAGTTAACAATTTGTAATTATCAGTTCTAAATTGTTTATTTAAAAATTTCAAATACACAACTTCAAATTAAAGTATAGTTAACAATTTGTAATTATTCATTCTAAATTGTTTATTTGAGAATTTCAAATTCACAACTTCAAATTGAAGTATAGTTAACAATTTGTAATTACATATTCTATATTGTTTATTTGAGAATTTCAAATTCACAACTTCAAATTGAAGTATAGTTAACAATTTGTAATTATCAGTTCTAAATTGTTTATTTGAGAATTTCAAATTCACAACTTCAAATTGAAGTATAGTTAACAATTTGTAATTATTAATTCTAAATTGTTTATTTGAGAGATTCAAATTCACAACTTCAAATTGAAGTATAGTTAACAATTTGTAATTACTAATTCTAAATTGTTTATTTGAGAATTTCAAATTCACAACTTCAATTTGAAGTATAGTTAATAACTTAAAATTACTAATTCTAAATTGTTTATTTGAGAATTTCAAATTCAAACTTCAAATTGAAGTATAGTTAATAACTTGAAATTACTAATTCTAAATTGTTTATTTGAGAATTTCAAATTCACAACTTCAAATTGAAGTATAGTTAACAATTTGTAATTATTAATTCTAAATTGTTTATTTGAGAATTTCAAATTCACAACTTCAAATTGAAGTATAGTTAACAATTTGTAATTATTAATTCTAAATTGTTTATTTGAGAATTTCAAATTCAAACTTCAAATTGAAGTATAGTTAATAATTTGAAATTATCTAATTCTAAATTGTTTATTTGAGAATTTCAAATTCACAACTTCAAATTGAAGTATAGTTAACAATTTGTAATTATTAATTCTAAATTGTTTATTTGAAAATTTCAAATTCACAACTTCAAATTGAAGTATAGTTAACAATTTGTAATTATTAATTCTAAATTGTTTATTTGAGAATTTCAAATTCACAACTTCAAATTGAAGTATAGTTAATAACTTGAAATTATTAATTCTAAATTGTTTATTTGAGAATTTCAAATTCACAACTTCAATTGAAGTATAGTTAAAATTTGTAATTATTAATTTAAATTGTTTATTTGAGAATTTCAAATTCACAACTTCAAATTGAAGTATAGTTAATAACTTGAAATTATTAATTCTAAATTGTTTATTTGAGAATTTCAAATTCACAACTTCAAATTGAAGTATAGTTAACAATTTGTAATTATCAATTCTAAATTGTTTATTTGAGAATTTCAAATTCACAACTTCAAATTGAAGTATAGTTAACAATTTGTAATTATTATTTCTAAATTGTTTATTTGAGAATTTCAAATTCACAACTTCAAATTGAAGTATAGTTAACAATTTGTAATTATATTCTAAATTGTTTATTTGAGAATTTCAAATTCACAACTTCAAATTGAAGTATAGTTAACAATTTGTAATTATCAGTTCTAAATTGTTTATTTGAGAATTTCAAATTCACAACTTCAAATTGAAGTATAGTTAATAATTTGTAATTATTAATTCTAAATTGTTTATTTGAGAATTTCAAATTCACAACTTCAAATTGAAGTATAGTTAAAATTTGTAATTATTAATTCTAAATTGTTTATTTGAGAATTTCAAATTCACAACTTCAAATTGAAGTATAGTTAACAATTTGTAATTATAATTCTAAATTGTTTATTTGAGAATTTCAAATTCACAACTTCAAATTGAAGTATAGTTAACAATTTGTAATTATTAATTCTAAATTGTTTATTTGAGAATTTCAAATTCACAACTTCAAATTGAAGTATAGCTAACAATTTGTAATTACTAATTCTAAATTGTTTATTTGAGAATTTCAAATTCACAACGTCATTTTGAAGTATAGTTAGTAACTTGAAATTACTAATTCTAAATTGTTTATTTGAGAATTTCAAATTCACAACTTCAAATTGAAGTATAGTTAAAATTTGTAATTATTAATACTAAAATGTTTATTTGAGAATTGCAAATTCACAACTTCAAATTGAAGTATAGTTAACAATTTGTAATTATTAATTCTAAATTGTTTATTTGAGAATTTCAAATTCACAACTTCAAATTGAAGTATAGTTAATAATTTGTAATTATAATTCTAAATTGTTTATTTGAGAATTTCAAATTCACAACTTCAAATTGAAGTATAGTTAACAATTTGTAATTATTAATTCTAAATTGTTTATTTGAGAATTTCAAATTCACAACTTCAAATTGAAGTATAGTTAACAATTTGTAATTATTAATTCTAAATTGTTTATTTGAGAATTTCAAATTCACAACTTCAAATTGAAGTATAGTTAACAATTTGTAATTATTAATTCTAAATTGTTTATTTGAGAATTTCAAATTCACAACTTCAAATTGAAGTATAGTTAAAATTTGTAATTATTAATTTAAATTGTTTATTTGAGAATTTCAAATTCACAACTTCAAATTGAAGTATAGTTAAAATTTGTAATTATTAATTCTAAATTGTTTATTTGAGAATTTCAAATTCACAACTTCAAATTGAATATAGTTAATAATTTGAAATTATTAATTCTAAATTGTTTATTTGAGAATTTCAAATTCACAACTTCAAATTGAAGTATAGTTAACAATTTGTAATTATTATTTCTAAATTGTTTATTTGAGAATTTCAAATTCACAACTTCAAATTGAAGTATAGTTAACAATTTGTAATTATTATTCTAAATTGTTTATTTGAGAATTTCAAATTCACAACTTCAAATTGAAGTATAGTTAACAATTTGTAATTATCAGTTCTAAATTGTTTATTTGAGAATTTCAAATTCACAACTTCAAATTGAAGTATAGTTAACAATTTGTAATTATTATTCTAAATTGTTTATTTGAGAATTTCAAATTCACAACTTCAAATTGAAGTATAGTTAACAATTTGTAATTATATTCTAAATTGTTTATTTGAGAATTTCAAATTCACAACTTCAAATTAAGTATAGTTAACAATTTGTAATTATCATTCTAAATTGTTTATTTGAGAATTTCAAATTCACAACTTCAAATTAAGTATAGTTAACAATTTGTAATTAATTTAAATTGTTTATTTGAGAATTTCAAATTCACAACTTCAAATTGAAGTATAGTTAAAATTTGTAATTATCAGTTCTAAATTGTTTATTTGAGAATTTCAAATTCACAACTTCAAATTGAAGTATAGTTAATAATTTGAAATTATTAATTCTAAATTGTTTATTTGAGAATTTCAAATTCACAACTTCAAATTGAAGTATAGTTAACAATTTGTAATTATCAATTCTAAATTGTTTATTTGAGAATTTCAAATTCACAACTTCAAATTGAAGTATAGTTAACAATTTGTAATTATTAATTCTAAATTGTTTATTTGAGAATTTCAAATTCACAACTTCAAATTGAAGTATAGTTAAAATTTGTAATTATTAATTCTAAATTGTTTATTTGAGAATTTCAAATTCACAACTTCAAATTGAAGTATAGTTAATAATTTGTAATTATAATTCTAAATTGTTTATTTGAGAATTTAAATTCACAACTTCAAATTGAAGTATAGTTAATAATTTGAAATTATTAATTCTAAATTGTTTATTTGAGAATTTCAAATTCACAACTTCAAATTGAAGTATAGTTAACAATTTGTAATTATTAATTCTAAATTGTTTATTTGAGAATTTCAAATTCACAACTTCAAATTGAAGTATAGTTAACAATTTGTAATTATTAATTCTAAATTGTTTATTTGAGAATTTCAAATTCACAACTTCAAATTGAAGTATAGTTAATAATTTGAAATTATTAATTCTAAATTGTTTATTTGAGAATTTCAAATTCACAACTTCAAATTGAAGTATAGTTAACAATTTGTAATTATTAATTCTAAATTGTTTATTTGAGAATTTCAAATTCACAACTTCAAATTGAAGTATAGTTAACAATTTGTAATTATTAATTCTAAATTGTTTATTTGAGAATTTCAAATTCACAACTTCAAATTGAAGTATAGTTAACAATTTGTAATTATTAATTCTAAATTGTTTATTTGAGAATTTCAAATTCACAACTTCAAATTGAAGTATAGTTAATAATTTGTAATTATTAATTCTAAATTGTTTATTTGAGAATTTCAAATTCACAACTTCAAATTGAAGTATAGTTAACAATTTGTAATTATCAGTTCTAAATTGTTTATTTGAGAATTTCAAATTCACAACTTCAAATTGAAGTATAGTTAACAATTTGTAATTATTAATTCTAAATTGTTTATTTGAGAATTTCAAATTCACAACTTCAAATTGAAGTATAGTTAACAATTTGTAATTATCAGTTCTAAATTGTTTATTTGAGAATTTCAAATTCACAACTTCAAATTGAAGTATAGTTAATAATTTGAAATTATTAATTCTAAATTGTTTATTTGAGAATTTCAAATTCACAACTTCAAATTGAAGTATAGTTAATAATTTGAAATTATTAATTCTAAATTGTTTATTTGAGAATTTCAAATTCACAACTTCAAATTGAAATATAGTTAATAACTTGAAATTATTAATTCTAAATTGTTTATTTGAGAATTTCAAATTCACAACTTCAAATTGAAGTATAGTTAAAATTTGTAATTAATAATTTTAAATTGTTTATTTGAGAATTTCAAATTCACAACTTCAAATTGAAGTATAGTTAACAATTTGTAATTATTAATTCTAAATTGTTTATTTGAGAATTTCAAATTCACAACTTCAAATTAAAGTATAGTTAACAATTTGTAATTATTAGTTCTAAATTGTTTATTTGAGAATTTCAAATTCACAACTTTAAATTGAAGTATAGTTAACAATTTGTAATTATTAATTCTAAATTGTTTATTTGAGAATTTCAAATTCACAACTTCAAATTGAAGTATAGTTAACAATTTGTAATTATCAGTTCTAAATTGTTTATTTGAGAATTTCAAATTCACAACTTCAAATTGAAGTATAGTTAACAATTTGTAATTATCAGTTCTAAATTGTTTATTTGAGAATTTCAAATTCACAACTTCAAATTGAAGTATAGTTAACAATTTGTAATTATTATTCTAAATTGTTTATTTGAGAATTTCAAATTCACAACTTCAAATTGAAGTATAGTTAACAATTTGTAATTATCAGTTCTAAATTGTTTATTTGAGAATTTCAATTCCAACTTCAAATTGAAGTATAGTTAACAATTTGTAATTTTAATTCTAAATTGTTTATTTGAGAATTTAAAATTCACAACTTCAAATTGAAGTATAGTTAATAATTTGAAATTATTAATTCTAAATTGTTTATTTGAGAATTTTAAATTCACAACTTCAAATTGAAGTATAGTTAATAATTTGAAATTATTAATTCTAAATTGTTTATTTGAGAATTTCAAATTCACAACTTTAAATTGAAGTATAGTTAATAATTTGAAATTATTAATTCTAAATTGTTTATTTGAAAATTTCAAATTCACAACTTCAAATTGAAGTATAGTTAATAACTTGAAATTATTAATTCTAAATTATTTATTTGAGAATTTTAAATTCACAACTTCAAATTGAGGTATAGTTAACAATTTGTAATTATTAATTCTAAATTGTTTATTTGATAATTTCAAATTCACAACTTCAAATTGAAGTACAGTTAACAATTTGTAATTATTAATTCTAAATTGTTTTTTTCAGAATTTCAAATTCACAACTTCAAATTGAAGTATAATTAATAATTTGAAATTATTAATTTTTAATTGTTTATTTGAGAATTTCAAATTCACAACTTCAAATTGAAGTATAGTTAATAATTTGAAATTATTAAATCTAAATTATATATTTGAGAATTTCAAATTCACAACTTCAAATTGAAATATAGTTAATAACTTGAAATTATTAATTCTAAATTGTTTATTTGTGAATTTCAAATTCACAACTTCAAGTTGAAGTATAGTTAAGAATTTGTAATTATTAATTTTAAATTGTTTATTTGAGAATTTCAAATTCACAACTTCAAATTGAAGTATAGTTAACAATTTGTAATTATTAATTCTAAATTGTTTATTTGAGAATTTCAAATTCACAACTTCAAATTAAAGTATAGTTAACAATTTGTAATTATCCGTTCTAAATTATTTATTTGAGAATTTCAAATACACAACTTCAAATTGAAGTATAATTAACAATTTGTAATTATTAATTCTAAATTGTTTATTTGAGAATTTCAAATTCACAACTTCAAATTAAAGTATAGCTAACAATTTGTAATTATCAGTTCTAAATTGTTTATTTGAGAATTTCAAATTCACAACTTCAAATTGAAGGATAGTTAATAATTTGAAATTATTAATTCTAAATTGTTTATTTGAGAATTTCAATTCACAACTTCAAATTGAAGTATAGTTAATAATTTGAAATTATTAATTCTAATTTGTTTATTTGAGAATTTCAAATTCACAACTTCAAATTGAAGTATAGTTAATAATTTGAAATTATTAATTCTAAATTGTTTATTTATAAATTTCAAATTCACAACTTCAAATTGAAGTATAGTTAACAATTTGTAATTATCAATTCTAAATTGTTTATTTGAGAATTTTAAATTCACAACTTCAAATTGAAGTATAGTTAACAATTTGTAATTATCAGTTCTAAACTGTTTATTTGAGTATTTCAAATTCACAACTTCAAATTGAAGTATAGTTAACAATTTGTAATTATTAATTCTAAATTGTTTATTTGAGAATTTCAAATTCACAACTTCAAATTGAAGTATAGTTAACAGTTTGTAATTATTAATTCGAAATTGTTTATTTGAGAATTTCAAATTCACAACTTCAAATTGAAGTATAGTTAACAATTTGTAATTATTAATTCTAAATTGTTTATTTGAGAATTTCAAATTCACAACTTCAAATTGAAGTATAGTTAATAATTTGAAATTATTAATTCTAAATTGTTTATTTGAGAATTTCAAATTCACAACTTCAAATTGAAGTATAGTTAACAATTTGTAATTATTAATTCTAAATTGTTTATTTGAGAATTATAAATTCACAACTTCAATTTGAATTATAGTTAATAATTTGAAATTATTAATTCTAAATTGTTTATTTGAGAATTTCAAATTCACAACTTCAAATTAAAGTATAGTTAACAATTTGTAATTATTAATTCTAAATTGTTTATTTGAGAATTTCAAATTCACAACTTCAAATTGAAGTATAGTTAACAATTTGAAATTATCAGTTCTAAATTGTTTATTTGAGAATTTCAAATTCACAACTTCAAATTGAAGTATAGTTAATAATTTGAAATTATTAATTCTAAATTGTTTATTTGAGAATTTCAAATTCACAACTTTAAATTGAAGTATAGTTAATAATTTGAAATTATTAATTCTAAATTGTTTATTTGAAAATTTCAAATTCACAACTTCAAATTGAAGTATAGTTAATAACTTGAAATTATTAATTCTAAATTATTTATTTGAGAATTTCAAATTCACAACTTCAAATTGAGGTATAGTTAACAATTTGTAATTATTAATTCTAAATTGTTTATTTGATAATTTCAAATTCACAACTTCAAATTGAAGTACAGTTAACAATTTGTAATTATTAATTCTAAATTGTTTTTTTCAGAATTTCAAATTCACAACTTCAAATTGAAGTATAATTAATAATTTGAAATTATTAATTCTAAATTGTTTATTTGAGAATTTCAAATTCACAACTTCAAATTGAAGTATAGTTAATAATTTGAAATTATTAAATCTAAATTTTTATATTTGAGAATTTCAAATTCACAACTTCAAATTGAAATATAGTTAATAACTTGAAATTATTAATTCTAAATTGTTTATTTGTGAATTTCAAATTCACAACTTCAAGTTGAAGTATAGTTAAGAATTTGTAATTATTAATTTTAAATTGTTTATTTGAGAATTTCAAATTCACAACTTCAAATTGAAGTATAGTTAACAATTTGTAATTATTAATTCTAAATTGTTTATTTGAGAATTTCAAATTCACAACTTCAAATTAAAGTATAGTTAACAATTTGTAATTATCCGTTCTAAATTATTTTTTGTGAGAATTTCAAATTCACAACTTCAAATTGAAGTATAGTTAACAATTTGTAATTATTAATTCTAAATTGTTTATTTGAGAATTTCAAATTCACAACTTCAAATTGAAGTATAGTTAACAATTTGTAATTTTTAGTTCTAAATTGTTTATTTGAGAATTTCATATTCTCAACTTCAAATTGAAGTATAGCTAACAATTTGTAATTTTAATTCTAAATTGTTTATTTGAGAATTTAAAATTCACATTTCAAATTGAAGTATAGTTAATAATTTGAAATTATTAATTCTAAATTATTTATTTGAGAATTTTAAATTCACAACTTCAAATTGAAGTATAGTTAACAATTTGTAATTATTAATTCTAAATTGTTTATTTGAGAATTTCTAATTCACAACTTCAAATTAAATTATAGTTAATAATTTGAAAGTATTAATTCTAAATTGTTTATTTGAGAATTTCAAATTCACAACTTCAAATTAAAGTATAGTTAACAATTTGTAATTATTAATTCTAAATTGTTTATTTGAGAATTCAAATTCACAACTTCAAATTGAAGTATAGTTAACAATTTGAAATTATCAGTTCTAAATTGTTTATTTGAGAATTTTAAATTCACAACTTCAAATTGAAGTATAGTTAATAATTTGAAATTATTAATTCTAAATTGTTTATTTGAGAATTTCAAATTCACAACTTTAAATTGAAGTATAGTTAATAATTTGAAATTATTAATTCTAAATTGTTTATTTGAAAATTTCAAATTCACAACTTCAAATTGAAGTATAGTTAATAACTTGAAATTATTAATTCTAAATTGTTTATTTGAGAATTTTAAATTCACAACTTCAAATTGAGGTATAGTTAACAATTTGTAATTATTAATTCTAAATTGTTTTTTTCAGAATTTCAAATTCACAACTTCAAATTGAAGTATAATTAATAATTTGAAATTATTAATTCTTAATTGTTTATTTGAGAATTTCAAATTCACAACTTCAAATTGAAGTATAGTTAATAATTTGAAATTATTAAATCTAAATTATATATTTGAGAATTTCAAATTCACAACTTCAAATTGAAATATAGTTAATAACTTGAAATTATTAATTCTAAATTGTTTATTTGTGAATTTTAAATTCACAACTTCAAGTTGAAGTATAGTTAAGAATTTGTAATTATTAATTTTAAATTGTTTATTTGAGAATTTCAAATTCACAACTTCAAATTGAAGTATAGTTAACAATTTGTAATTATTAATTCTAAATTGTTTATTTGAGAATTTCAAATTCACAACTTCAAATTAAAGTATAGTTAACAATTTGTAATTATCCGTTCTAAATTATTTATGTGAGAATTTCAAATACACAACTTCAAATTGAAGTATAATTAACAATTTGTAATTATTAATTCTAAATTGTTTATTTGAGAATTTCAAATTCACAACTTCAAATTAAAGTATAGCTAACAATTTGTAATTATCAGTTCTAAATTGTTTATTTGAGAATTTCAAATTCACAACTTCAAATTGAAGGATAGTTAATAATTTGAAATTATTAATTCTAAATTGTTTATTTGAGAATTTCAATTCACAACTTCAAATTGAAGTATAGTTAATAATTTGAAATTATTAATTCTAATTTGTTTATTTGAGAATTTCAAATTCACAACTTCAAATTGAAGTATAGTTAATAATTTGAAATTATTAATTCTAAATTGTTTATTTATAAATTTCAAATTCACAACTTCAAATTGAAGTATAGTTAACAATTTGTAATTATCAATTCTAAATTGTTTATTTGAGAATTTTAAATTCACAACTTCAAATTGAAGTATAGTTAACAATTTGTAATTATCAGTTCTAAACTGTTTATTTGAGTATTTCAAATTCACAACTTCAAATTGAAGTATAGTTAACAATTTGTAAATATTAATTCTAAATTGTTTATTTGAGAATTTCAAATTCACAACTTCAAATTGAAGTATAGTTAACAGTTTGTAATTATTAATTCGAAATTGTTTATTTGAGAATTTCAAATTCACAACTTCAAATTAAAGTATAGCTAACAATTTGTAATTATCAGTTCTAAATTGTTTATTTGAGAATTTTAAATTCACAACTTTAAATTGAAGTATAGTTAACAATTTGTAATTATCCGTTCTAAATTATTTATTTGAGAATTTCAAATTCACAACTTCAAATTAAAGTATAGTTAACAATTTGTAATTATCAGTTCTAAATTGTTTATTTGAGAATTTCAAATTCACAACTTCAAATTGAAGTATAGTTAATAATTTGAAATTATTAATTCTAAATTGTTTATTTGAAAATTTCAAATTCACAACTTCAAATTGAAGTATAGTTAATAATTTGAAATTATTAATTCTAAATTGTTTATTTGAGAATTTCAAATTCACAACTTCAAATTGAAGTATAGTTAACAATTTGTAATTATCAGTTCTAAATTGTTTATTTGAGAATTTCAAATTCACAACTTCAAATTGAAATATAGTTAATAATTTGAAATTATTAATTCTAAATTGTTTATTTGAAAATTTCAAATTCACAACTTCAAATTGAAGTATAGTTAATAATTTGAAATTATTAATTCTAAATTGTTTATTTGAGAATTTCAAATTCACAACTTCAAATTGAAATATAGTTAATAACTTGAAATTATTAATTCTAAATTGTTTATTTGTGAATTTCAAATTCACAACTTCAAGTTGAAGTATAGTTAACAATTTGTAATTATCATTTCTAAATTATTTATTTGAGAATTTCAAATACACAACTTCAAATTGAAGTATAATTAACAATTTGTAATTATTATTTCTAAATTGTTTATTTGAGAATTTCAAATTCACAACTTCAAATTAAAGTATAGCTAACAATTTGTAATTATCAGTTCTAAATTGTTTATTTGAGAATTTTAAATTCACAACTTCAAATTGATGTATAGTTAACAATTTGTAATTATCAGTTCTAAATTATTTATTTGAGAATTTCAAATTCACAACTTCAAATTGAAGTATAGTTAACAATTTGTAATTATTACTTCTAAATTGTTTATTTGAGAATTTCAAATTCACAACTTCAAATTGAAGTATAGTTAACAATTTGTAATTATCAGTTCTAAATTGTTTATTTGAGAATTTCAAATTCACATCTTCAAATTGAAGTATAGTTAACAATTTGTAATTATTAATTCTAAATTGTTTATTTGAGAATTTCAAATTCACAACTTCAAATTGAAGTATAGTTAATAACTTGAAATTATTAATTCTAAATTGTTTATTTGTGAATTTCAAATTCACGACTTCAAGTTGAAGTATAGTTAAGAATTTGAAATTATTAATTCTAAATTGTATATTTGAGAATTTCAAATTCACAACTTCAAATTGAAGTATAGTTAACAATTTGTAATTACTAATTCTAAATTGTTTATTTGAGAATTTCAAATTCACAACTTCAAATTAAAGTATAGTTAACAATTTGTAATTATCAGTTCTAAATTGTTTATTTAAAAATTTCAAATACACAACTTCAAATTAAAGTATAGTTAACAATTAGTAATTATTAATTCTAAATTGTTTACTTGAGAATTTCAAATTCACAACTTCAAATTGAAGTATAGTTAACAATTTGTAATTACATATTCTATATTGTTTATTTGAGAATTTCAAATTCACAACTTCAAATTGAAGTATAGTTAACAATTTGTAATTATTAATTCTAAATTGTTTATTTGAGAATTTCAAATTCACAACTTCAAATTGAAGTATAGTTAACAATTTGTAATTATCAGTTCTAAATTGTATATTTGAGAATTTCAAATTCACAACTTCAAATTGAAGTATAGTTAACAATTTGAAAGTATTAATTCTAAATTGTTTATTTGAGAATTTCAAATTCACAACTTCAAATTGAAGTATAGTTAACAATTTGTAATTATCAGTTCTAAATTGTTTATTTGAGAATTTCTAATTCACAACTTCAAATTGAATTATAGTTAATAATTTTAAAGTATTAATTCTAAATTGTTTATTTGAGAATTTCAAATACACAACTTCAAATTGAAGTATAGTTAATAACTTGAAATTATTAGTTCTAAATTGTTTATTTGAGAATTTCAAATTCACAACTTCAAATTGAAAGTATAGTTAACAATTTGTAATTATAAATTCTAAATTGTTTATTTGAGAATTTCAAATTCACAACTTCAAATTGAAATATAGTTAACAATTTGTAATTCTTAATTCTAAATTGTTTATTTGAGAATTTCAAATTCACAACTTCAAATTAGAGCATAGTTAACAATTTGTAATTATCAGTTCTAAATTGTTTATTTGAGAATTCAAATTCACAACTTCAAATTGAAGTATAGTTAATAACTTGAATTTATTAATTCTAAATTGTTTATTTAAGAATTTCAAATTCACAACTTCAAATTGAAGTATAGCTAACAATTTGTAATTATCAGTTCTAAATTGTTTATTTGAGAATTTCAAAATCACAACTTCAAATTGAAATATAGTTAATAATTTGAAATTATTAATTCTAAATTGTTTATTTGAGAATTTCAAATTCACAACTTCAAATTGAAGTATAGTTAATAATTTGAAATTATTAATTCTAAATTGTTTATTTGAGAATTTCAAATTCACAACTTCAAATTGAAATATAGTTAATAACTTGAAATTATTAATTCTAAATTGTTTATTTGTGAATTTCAAATTCACAACTTCAAGTTGAAGTATAGTTAAGAATTTGTAATTATTAATTTTAAATTGTTTATTTGAGAATTTCAAATTCACAACTTCAAATTGAAGTATAGTTAACAATTTGTAATTATTAATTCTAAATTGTTTATTTGAGAATTTCAAATTCACAACTTTAAATTAAAGTATAGTTAACAATTTGTAATTATCAGTTCTAAATTATTTATTTGAGAATTTCAAATACACAACTTCAAATTGAAGTATAATTAACAATTTGTAATTATTAATTCTAAATTGTTTATTTGAGAATTTCAAATTCACAACTTCAAATTAAAGTATAGCTAACAATTTGTAATTATCAGTTCTAAATTGTTTATTTGAGAATTTTAAATTCACAACTTCAAATTGATGTATAGTTAACAATTTGTAATTATCAGTTCTAAATTATTTATTTGAGAATTTCAAATTCACAACTTCAAATTGAAGTATAGTTAACAATTTGTAATTATTACTTCTAAATTGTTTATTTGAGAATTTCAAATTCACAACTTCAAATTGAAGTATAGTTAACAATTTGTAATTATCAGTTCTAAATTGTTTATTTGAGAATTTCAAATTCATCTTCAAATTGAAGTATAGTTAAGAATTTGTAATTATTAATTCTAAATTGTTTATTTGAGAATTTCAAATTCACAACTTCAAATTGAAGTATAGTTAATAACTTGAAATTATTAATTCTAAATTGTTTATTTGTGAATTTCAAATTCACGACTTCAAGTTGAAGTATAGTTAAGAATTTGAAATTATTAATTCTAAATTGTATATTTGAGAATTTCAAATTCACAACTTCAAATTGAAGTATAGTTAACAATTTGTAATTACTAATTCTAAATTGTTTATTTGAGAATTTCAAATTCACAACTTCAAATTAAAGTATAGTTAACAATTTGTAATTATCAGTTCTAAATTGTTTATTTAAAAATTTCAAATACACAACTTCAAATTAAAGTATAGTTAACAATTAGTAATTATTAATTCTAAATTGTTTACTTGAGAATTTCAAATTCACAACTTCAAATTGAAGTATAGTTAACAATTTGTAATTACATATTCTATATTGTTTATTTGAGAATTTCAAATTCACAACTTCAAATTGAAGTATAGTTAACAATTTGTAATTATTAATTCTAAATTGTTTATTTGAGAATTTCAAATTCACAACTTCAAATTGAAGTATAGTTAACAATTTGTAATTATCAGTTCTAAATTGTATATTTGAGAATTTCAAAT